>JADRCD010105636.1:0-11019 GCA_019843815.1 Montemys delectorum | reverse complement strand
AGCCTACAGTCCAGTCAGCCTACAGTCCAGTCAGCCTACAGTCCAGTTAGCCTACTGGGGTTTTTTTAACTTTAAAGAATTTTTTTATTTTATGTGTATGAGTGCTTTTTTAAATTCTTCTCTCATACAGTACATCTTGACTATGGTTACCCCTTCCTCCTAGTACCTCCCTCCAAGTCCCCTCTCCCACAGATCAACTCCTCCTGTTTCCTTTCAAACAAAAAGAAAAGAAGAGAAGAGAACTACAGAACAAAACAGAAGAGAACAGAGAAGAAAAGAGAGGAGAAGAGGAGAGGAGAGGAGAGGAGAGGAGAGGAGAGGAGAGGAGAGGAGAAAAGAGAAGAAAAGAGAAGAAAAGAGAAAAGAGAAGAAAAGAGAAGAGCAGGCATCCCAGGGACAGTCACCACACTTGGCCTAACAAGATACAATAAGACTGGGCACAAACCCTCTCACATCGAGGCTGGACATAGAAATGTAGTATGAGGAAAAGGATTCCAAGTCCAGGCAGAGGAGTCAGAGACACCCCCCAAGCACACTGTTGGGAGCCCCACAGGAATACCAAGCTATACAAACGTAAGGTATATGCAGAGGACCTTGCTCAGACCCACATAGGGTCCCCGTCTGTGGCTTCAGTTTCTGTGAGCCCCTATGAGCCCTTCTTAGTTGATTCTGTGGGGTGTGTTCTCACTGTGTCCTCATAGTGCCCTCTACTCCTCTGGTTCCTACAACCCTTCCTCTCCATCTTCACAGGGCTCCCCTGGATGTGCCTGCCTAGTGTGTGACTGTGGTCTCTGCATCTGCTCCCATCGGATGTTGGATAGCACCTCTCTGATGACAATGGGGTTACAGCCTTCAGTTCTTTCTGCTGCAGACTACTAATTCAGTGGCATTTCAGGAAACACACTAAAGAGCATGGTGATCTAGCACTACCCTGTCATTAAACTCCACATTTGTGAAGACTATCTAACAATGATAAAATAGCTTAATTGGGTGATATTATATGAAAGAGCAGCACAGAAAGTCATAGTTGCAGTGCACGGATAAAGAAAGAGATGTCACCCTCAAAACTGAAGATATATGTGATCAGAAAAGATGGCCACAGTGAATGGTCCAGTGTCTCCCCACACTCTGCCTCCCTACCATCAAAGACAATTCAAGCCCACGCTGAGGAAGTGAGTCTGTGGCACAGCATTTGCCCAGCATGCAAGAGACCCTAAGGTCAACCCAACACTGCAAAAGACAAACCCAAAAACAAAACGACAACAACAAACAAACAAGCAAAACCATGGGTTAACCCCAGATGCCTGATGCTAGTGGTCAAGTGACAGCAAAACAGACATGGGTAAAAGCCGTTTATGTGAAGCATTCATTTCATTTGCCTGTCTTCTCTCCTGTTTCCAAAGTTGGGCATAAGTACCCTTCACAGCTAGCTTTCACTTACATCCGTAATTTTATTTCCTTTCAGTGTTGTAGTTGCAGGATATATATATTTTTTTTAATTTTTAAAAATCATTTTGTTGAATTTGTATGGGTGTTTTGCCTGTATGTATATCTATGCATCACATTCATGAGTGCCAGCAGAGGCCAGTGGAGGGTATCAGATCCCTGGAATTAGAGTTATAGACCATTGTAAGCTTCGTAAACCACGTGGGTACTGGGAATGAAACTCAGGTCCTCTGGAAAAAACGGCTAGTGCTCCTGACCACTGAGCCATCTCACCAGCCCCACAACATAAATTTAAAGCCAGTCCTAAGCTAAGGGTGTAGCTCAGAGGTAAATCCCTCATGTAGTATGTGTGAGATCCTGGCTCCATTCCCAGCACCACCAAACAAAGTAAATTTAATTAAATAAAAGTGCCTTTCTTTGTCTCACCCATGCGCACCTCCCTAGAGGGTAGTTCATCTCATCCCGCAGTCTTGGGGACCATGACACCTCACCCATTCCATCAGGTACAGAAAAAGGGCAGAGAAGATGCCAGAAGAAAGCAAAACAACACTGAGAGGTGAATGCAACGCCCTTACCTGGGCGATTGTATCCTGCTGAGTCTTGGGTGGAGATTGGGTACATTGGTGCTGGGCCAGGGTAGAGATGGGAGGCTTGTGGGTGCCCATAAGAGTTCACTACCAAAGCAAAGCAAGAGTCACTTTACTGGGGGATTGGTGTAGTCAACAAAGCAGGAAGGGAAAACATGTCCCTTTACCCCTCAGTCTCTGTCTCTCTTCTTGTCTTGTTTTATAGATCCTACATGCAGGAAGCATTGTGCAAAGGCTACCAGTCCCCAGCTCTTAGGGTGGGAAGGGATGGATCAAAGATAAGAGAACAACCAAAAATTGATCAGCAAGTCTCCATTTTCACGGGCTTGAGTGGGATTCAGGTGATGATTCTTATTGGGACAATTTAGAATAGGACTTCCTTCAACAAGTCCCCTCCCTTTTTAAAAGGTAATTCTGATCTCCCAAATCGAGGTGTGGAAGGAACCTAGACTGAGCTTCTACAGCAATTCTTTCAGCAGAGCTTTATTAATTCAATAGGTGTTCAGTCAACAAGCTGGTCCTAGGACTCAGCCCAGTCACCGCCTAGAAAACTGATTGGGCATTTCTCTTTTCTCTTCCCTTCGCCCTTCACTTACTTCAGTCTCTACTTCTCTGGCAACTTTGTGTCATACCTTGGTTCATGGATGGCTCCGGCTTGCCACTGGTGAGGGCACAGGAGTCAGTGATGCGGGAAGGGGCAGGTGGTCGGTGGGAGCCCCCTTGTGGGGGCATGTGACCAGTCTGGGTGAGGAAGTGGTTGAGGGAGTCACACAAGTTAGCGATGTGATGCTGGTCCAGGGTCCAGTTCCTCTGCTCTGCCTGCCGTAGGCTCTCCATCAGCTCTAGGAACAAGAATGCCAGCCATGGTAACCCTGAGTGAGGAGCAACTAAAGCCTGCACCACACCCATCCCTGGTGCAAGGTCTCCTCACATCTTGTACCACTAATACTGTAGATTAACAATAATGACTTACACCTTTTCTTTTGTTGCCTTTATAAGCATTTATTGAGATGTGATATGATAACAAGAATCATTGAATGTGCCAGTTTTTAATTAGAATTTTCTCCTCTAGGACTGCCTACATTAACCTTATTCTGTACTGACACTTTTTTTTTTTTTAAAGATTTATTTATTATATGTAAGTACACTGTGGCTGTCTTCAGACACACCAGAAGAGGGCGTCAGATCTCATTACGGGTGGTTGTTAGCCACCATGTGGTTGCTGGGATTTGAACTCATGACCTTCCGAAGAGCAGTCAGTGCTCTTCCCCGCTGAGCCATCTCACCAGCCCCTGTACTGACACTTTTAAAGAAAAAAAAAAAAGAAGATTAGAAACAAGCCTACTCATTTCGCTCTAGCTAAGGATGCTTCTTGCAAAATTTGAGACTGCTTTCTTTTTTTCTTAAAGGGAATCCTAATGCGACCACCCAGAGGCCACGAGTTACTTCTACTACAGCTCCACCTTTCAACTCCGCACTCTATTTGTTCCTCACAAAATTCTTATTTCAATTTGCATCTCCTTGGTAAATAAAAATGTTCAAAGTGACTTAATGAATTCACTATCATCTCTCTGCCAGGAAGCAAAACTACAAAACGGTGGTCCAGAGTCTCTGAATTCTCCAGAGTCTTCCTCTTCCCCAAAGATGACTAGCATAAAGCATTGTAATATTTGAGTAATAGCAAATTTTTGAGTCAAATCTAAAAATATCGATAATATATCTATCTTATGTAACATGCAGAAGTGATGAAATTCTGTCTCAAACCCACTTGGCCATGAGATGGGTTCTGGCGCATCCCCCTCTTCCCTCTGGAAGAGATCCTTAAAGCGCTAACCTGAGAACTGGGACTGTTCGATGCTGGACCAGTTGAGCCTGTTCACCATTTTGAAGCTTTCCTTTAAGGAGTCAATATTGGAGCACCAGTCTGGAGGAAAGGCTGTGAAGAGAACAGTGGTTGGTGAGACAGGAAGAGCAGTCAACACATGTAAGCTTCTCTCTGTGACCCAGCTTAGCAACTGCATCAGCACTGGAGCTGTGGGCACTCTCTCACTGGAGATGCAAGAGTGAAAAGGTGACCTGTCCGCTAAGCACCACAGGCAGAGATGCAAAACAATCCTAGTTCATCTGCCAATACGGACCCGGAACAATGAATCCCCAGCCTCAATCCTCCAGGGTACAGGGCTTTATGTAGTAACTTCATCAGCTGAGATGAGGTAAGAAGGCAAGAGATTGACCCTAAAAGACAGACTGTCACCTTTTTCACCCAGTCAGGAAACAGTGTTCTCCTGCTCCTCCCAGCTTTCTCTGTACCCCCCGTCTTACTCACCAAAGCCAGTGCTGTTGATGGGTGCCTGGCTCTGTGCCTGCTGCTGTGGCGGCTGCTGGGCGGGGTGGGAGTGGGCATGGTGCTGATGAGGGTGGTAGCCTCCATGCTGCAGTGTGGGAGGATGCATGGCCATCCCGGCTGGGGGGCCATAGCCTTCAGCTCCCGCTTGTTTCCCCCCTGGTGTAGTACAGCCATCAGGGCTTGGGGTGTGCAGTGGAGGGGCACCCCCTACATTTGAGGGGCCCTGAGTGGGTGCCTGCTGCTGCTGTGGTTGAGGTTGCTGGGGTGGTGGCTGCTGCTGTTGCTGCTGCTGCTGTTGCTGCTGCTGCTGCTGCTGGTACATGTAGTAGTTGTTAGAAGGTGGCATGTCTCCCAGGAGTGAGGAAAAGCCTGCAGGGAGAAGAGGAAGTGAGCAAATGATTTGGGCTACATGATTTCACTAAACGGCATCTTCTTTCAGGAGGAGAGATCAGGAGGAGAGTTAAAAGGACACCAGCTCATATTGTGACCGCAAGAACCATGTGTCCCTTCTGGTAGATAACAGACCGGAAAGAAGCAGTTAGGTTAGGGGAAAGCTCAGCCCCACTGGTGACCACGGAAATATGAATAAGAAATTTTAAAACCTCACTGGTTACGATTCATGCTACTTTTAGGGGATTTGGATGTAGGGGCTGGAATCAGTTTCAAAGAAACTCACCTAGCAAGTGAAACTTAAAACTTAAATTCTAGGGCTAGAAAGGTGGCTCAGCGGTTAAGAACACCGACTGTTCTTCCAAAGGTCATGAGTTCAAATCCCAGCAACCACATGATAGCTCACAACCATCCATAATGAGATCTGATACTCTCTTTTGGGGTGTCTGACAAACAGCTACAGTATACTTATATATAATAAATAAATCCTTAGAAACAACCCTTAAACTCTAAGTAAAACACAGCTGTTGGCAGACACTGTTTGTCCCCCCTGACTGTCCCATGGTCCTCTACTATTCTGCCTTCTTGTGTTCAATACCTAGGGAATGCAGCTTGGGTGCGAAGCAGCACATGGGCAGATTAATCTCTCAAGCCAGCTGGGCAAGGAAGAGCTAACTTAGATCCAGCCTGCAGCCTCAGGCAGAATGAATACAGCTTGCCAACACAAAACCATACACTCTCAACCACTAAACCATCTCTCCGAATCATTAAGTCTCTTAAAAAATTATGAGTTTTTTTTTTTTTTTAAGATCTATTTTTTTCTTATGCATGCAATGTTCTCCCTGCATGTACGCCTGCATACCAGAAGAGGGCACCAGACCTCATTACAGATGGTTGTGAGCCACCATGTGGTTGCTAGGAATTGAACTCAGGACCTCTGGAAGAGCAGCCAGTGCTCTTAACCTCTTAACCATCCAAGGTGTTTTCTTACATTTTGTTTTCTGTAATTTAATCACACAGTTCTCATGTATGAACTCTGAGGGTGACATTATGCTATAATGTCAAAATGTTCGACAAGCCTAGAGCTAGCTATCTCTAGAAACCTGAGTAAATGTTCACAATGTCTTCACCTCACACAGTCTAACTTTCTTACTTTGTTTCTGGAAGTCTCTCCAGGTCCCCGCCCTCCAATCAATCAGCAATATGAGTTGTATTAATCTCTCAAGCAAATGCTAACACCTAGGTCACATTCTAGAGATTGATCCCTTAGGTTATTAAAAAAAAAGAAAAGAAAAGAAAAAGGAAATTAACTACTGGCCACAGAGCCCAGTGCCCACACTCCTAACATTTAGGAGGCCGAGGTGGAGGATCACACCAGGCCCAGCACTCTGGAGGCAGAAACGGGAGGATCTCTGAGTTGGAGGCCAGTATGTGCTACAGAGACTTGTTAAGAAGAAAGGAGAAGAGAGAGACTGAAACAGGAAAGGAGGATGGCAGAAGAGGCCTGGGAGGAGGAGGGAGCAGAGAGAAAGGGGGGGAGGAGGAACTTGTGACAGACCAAATCAGTGCTCACATTTTCTCTCAGTTGGGATGACAGACCTCAGAGAGAAGAGTGACTGAAGCCCTGTGTCCCGCATCACTTTGTCTAGCCCACACTGCCTACAATGGACTACCAAACTGATCACAAGGCCCTCACATGAACTCTCAGCTCCACCATAGCTTCTATATGAGCCAGGTCTGGAAAGATGACTAAATTGGGTAAGATGCTTTCTGTGCAATTGTGAGACCCAGAATTCAAATCCCCAATGCTCATGTAAGCGCTAGGCCGGTGTGCAGCCCACCTGTAGTCCCCCGTAGGCAAACATATCCACACACTCACACAATCAGACACACACACACACACACACAAACATGCAAACACACATGCAAAAATGTGTGCATGTGTGAAAGCGTGTGTGTGTGTGTGTGTGTGTGTGTGTGTGTGTGGTTAGTTTTTTGTCAACTTAACACAAGTTAGGGTCATCCAGAAATAAGGACCATCCGATGTTCAGCTGAGAAAATGCTTCATCACACTGGGGGGTAGGCATGTGTGGAGACATTTTCTTGATTAATGATTGATATGGGAGGGCCCAGACCACTGTGGAGAGTGCCAACCCTGGGCAGGTGTTAAGAAAGCAGGCTGAAGCTCAGCATGGTGGCACACATCTTTAATTCCAGCACTCGGGAGGTGGAGACAGGTAGATCTCTATGAGTTCACGGCCAGCCTGACCTACAGAGAAAGTTTCAGGACAGCCAGGACTACATAGAGAGGTTATGAAACTCAAGAAAAGAGAACAGGCTGCACAACCCTGAAGAATGAGATAGTAAGCAGCATTCCCCCATGGCCGCTGATCAGACCCTGCCTCTCTCCCCTCTCCAGAGCCTTGATCATGGTGTTACTGCAGCAACAGAAAGTAAACTAGAATACTACACGGATATGATCACTGCAGAGGGCTGAGCCGTGCCACCTCCCAGGCGGCCACCCAAGGAGGACTTTAAGTCATTCTCAATAACTGTGGAAATTTGCAAATGGGTTCTGAATAGCTGCTGTCTGGAAAGTACTAGTTATAACTGTGTTGGTAAGGTGACAGTGTGGTGGGAAGCTGCAGGAGAGACTCTCACCGCTGTGGTGCTTCCTGCAAATGCATTTATACAGAATGGCATGACGCCTGGGAAAGTCACTCAACTTTTTCCTTTTCAAAACAAGTTCAGTGGCAGGTCAAATAAGCTGAGCAAAATAAAGGTAAGTGGCAGAGGCCAGGGGTTGTTCCCTATCCACTCTGCTTCCCTATCTGTTTGCAATGTTTTATAATAAAAAATAACAAACAAAAAATACACTAGCTTTAATCTCAGCGCTCAGGAGGCTGAGAAAGGCATCGCTCCAAGTTCAAGGCCAGACTGGTCTACTTAGTGAGGTTCAGGACAGATAACACTACCCAGCAAGACCCTGACTCAAAGGAAAATAAAACAAGATAGAGCAGTAGGAGCCGCAAGTGAGGTTCAGCTGGCAGCCTTAGTTGTAGCTGAGTGCTCACTCCCACTTTAGAAGCCCTGGTTCCATCTCCAGCACTAAACCAGGTGTGACAGAGCACAACTGTAACCCCAGCAGTCAGCACGAGACAAGGATCAGAAGTTCAAAGCCATCCTTGGCTACATAGCAATTGCAAAGTCAGCCTGGGATATCTGTAATTCTCTCTCACCCTAACTAACTAACTAACTAACTAACTAACTAACTAACTGAGAAAGACAATTAAGTTGTTCTTATTATAGAGCAAAAAGATTCTTGGGAAGAAGGTACCACTACTGTCCCCTAGTGGTCATACTCTGAACGACTTGCTCATGGCCGTAAAATCACTACCCCTGAACTAGAGGTGCAGCACAGTGGTAGAGCACTCGCCTAACACACACAGCCCCTGGGTCAGATCCCCAGGATTGGGGTAGAGGGTGTTAGGGAAATCACTGCCTTTGGATGATCCTCCAATTCATTTTCTGAAAATAATAGCCTAGTGTGCCCCTGAGTCGGCTGTCTGTACCAAATAGCTTAGTCTTCGTCTCCTCTGACCAGTGACCAGCTTCATATATTAAAACAAGAAATTGGAGGCGGGCAAGATGGTATGTTCAGGTAAGTGCATTTGCTGCCAAACCCAATGCAAGTTCCATCCCTGGGACCTACACACACGCACATGTACGCGCATGCACAGTAAAAATGTAATCTCAAGGCCTGGGGAGATGGCTCAGCGGGTAAGCGCACTCATTGCTCTTCCAAAGGTTCTGAGTTTGGATCCCAGCAACCACATGGTGGCTCACAACCACCCGTAATGAGATCTGACGCCTTCTTCTGGTGCATCTGAAGACAGCTGCAGTGAATTACTCTAGAGCTAGCAGCCCGGAGTGGGGTGAGCGGGACTGGCAGAGGTCCTGAGTTCGATTCCCAGCAGCCACATGATGGCTCACGGCCATCTGTACAGCTATAGTGTACTCATACACATAATATAAATAAAAATAAATCTAAAAAAAATGTAATCTCGGGCTGGCGAGATGGCTCAGCGGGTAAGGGCACAGACTGCTCTTCCGAAGGTCCTGAGTTCGGATCCCAGCAACCACATGGTGGCTCACAACCACCCATAATGAGATCCGACGCCCTCTTCTGGTGTGTCTTTAGACAGCTACAGTGAATTACCCCGGCACGAGCGGGCCAGCAGAGGTCCTGAGTTCAATTCCCAGCAGCCACACACATGATAGCTCACGGCCATCTGTACAACTACAGTGTACTCATACACATAAAATAAATAATATATATATATACATATATATATATATATAAATTTTTAAAAAATGTGATCTCAAAAAAACAAAAAGACAAAAAACAGGGAGAGAAGAGAATGTTACCACTTACTTGACAATATAAGGAACTTTTAGTCCCAGCACCCAGAAGGGGGAGGAGACATGCAGATCTCTGTAAGTTCGAAGCCAGCCTGGTCTACCTAGTAAGTTCTAGACCAGCCAAGGCTGCACAGAGAGACACTGTGTCAAAGAAAAGGAGGAAAGAAAACAAGGATGCCACCTGCCTGTCTCACTGCAGACTCACCGTGCTGGGAGGAGGATCGCTCCAGCATGGACTTGTAGAGGTTGCGGAAGGACCAGCTGAGGTCCTGAAAGTTGATCTCTGAGTAGGAGAATTTGAAGTCGTGGTTGGTGTTGTAGAGGGGAGGGGCACCCTCTGTGCTCTCCTGGCCTGGGGCCCCTGCTGCCACTGCTCCACCATCCACAGACCCTGGGCCCTGTAGAAACAGGTAAGAGTGGTGACCTAAGTCCCTTCTAAGCAGTATGAGCCTCCAAAGGCCACCAGGGTCAGGTCTGTCCTTTTCACGCTCTCCAGCTGACCAATGACACAGCATACTGGCCCTTCCTGCTCTCAATGGCTCATCGTGAACCTGGCCTTCTACCCATCCCTCTCCATTTTCTCTACGAGCCCTTCCCTAGCACACCTCCATGCCTCTCTGCCCCTCCTTGGCTTTTTCCTTCTTTCCCAATCTATCTGCGTAGCATACATATGACAGGTCCTTAATATGCAACTGTGAACGAGCGATCCCTGAACTCACTGAGCCATCCGTCCAATCACCCAACACGTGTCATCTCAGCTTCCTACCTGGCTGTAGTTGGCCATGGAAGAGGGGCTCTGTAGTGACATCTGAGGAGTTCCCTCGTGAGATAGCGAGGCTTCTCCACTCCCTGGAACACCTCCCCGGGGGCTTTTGCTGGCCTCTTGCTCTGGGGAGTCTTGGGATAGCTGAGGATTGTCAAAGAAGAGAAAAGCTGTATGCAGGGGTGAGACACCCACCCACAAGCCATGCTTGTGGCTCCACCTTGTTGGCGCTAACACGCATTTACCACAGAAATGACCAAAATCCAAGAAAGGGATCTCCCAAAGAAGAGAGCACTTACATCATCATCTGGAGGATGTCTTCTCTTCCGGGAAATGTCGGGGCAGGTGTCGATTGTCCAATAGGAGCCCTAGAAGGGGAACCCAAGCCCACGGGAAAGAAAAACATCACCTATAAAGTTCCTATTGGAAAGAGTCTCTGACAGCAGTCACTGCCCAGCACGGAAACCGCATGCCTGGTGTTGGGTTCCCCAGGACAGGACAGAAGAGAGGAAGAAAGAAATGGGATCAAGCAAGAGAGAAGAAAAAAAGAAAAGGGAAGCTGGGCAGAGAAGAAGCTGAGCTGGACATCCAGACAGAACCCCAGGGGAGCTGAGTACTAGTGAGGCCTAAGTCTGTTTTCAAAGGTCACAGAGCAGTCCAAACACTAGCTTCAAATGTTCCAAAGGGGCAGAAGAACAATGGTAACTATGTCAGAGAGCTGAGAAAGGCCAGAAAGCCCTTTCCTTTCCCCTGTGACCTGAAGCAAAAGTGCCTTGACTGTTAGCATCTGTCAAATGGGGAGAACCTCTCCCTTTGGAAGGTAAGAGGCTCCGTAGAAAAATTTCCAAAAGGTTAGTAAACAAACTAGAGGTGTTGGCACACACCAGAATCCAGCACTTAGGAGGGACTAAGGCAGGAGAATGACAAGTTCCAGGCCAGCCTGGGCTACACAGTAAAACCTTGTCTCAAAAAATAAAAAATAAAAACGCATAAGTACATGCCTTTGTTATTTGCTTGGTTTTTGTTTTTTGTTTTTTGTTTTTTGTTTTTTTGGGTTTTTTTTT
>JADRCD010105626.1:0-38843 GCA_019843815.1 Montemys delectorum | reverse complement strand
CACACACACACACACACACACACACACACACACACACACACACACATATAATCAGAGGACTGTCTGGCCTCTGTGGGAGATGTGCCTAATCCTGTTGAGACTTAAGGCCCCAGGGAAGGGGGATGCATAGGGGATTGGGAGCACCCTTTTGAGGTCTAAGAGGAGGGGGAATGGGATGGGGGAACTGTTGGAGGAGGAACCAGAAGGGGGTACAATGGATGGAATGTAAATAAATAGAAAAATTAGTTAAATAAATAAAAAATAAATAATATATTTTTGAGGTAGGCTGTCCACAGACCTTCACTACTCTCTCTGCTCCCTGAGACCCAATCCTGACGTTCATCTATAGCATTGCAGCAGACCAGCTAAATCCTCCCCTTACCACTCATCAGGCCTCCTGTGAATCCACCCCCCATGACCTCCAATACCTGCTAGTACTCTGCATGAATATACCAGTCAAACAAATCAATCAAACATAGGAAACACAACCAAAACACTTTCTGAATGAAGGAGAATCTAAATTGGAGGTTCTCATTGGATCCCTCCTATCCCTTCCATGTAGAAAGGGGGAGGGAAAGGCCATAGCAGAGGAAGTGGACCATAGGAGAACAAGGCCCCCTTAATCAACTAAGCTCATATGGGTTCATAGAAACTGACATGGCAAGCACGGGGCCAGCATGGGTGTGAACCAGGTCCTTTGCATTTATGTTTTGTTTGGTTTTGTTTTGTTTATTAGATATTTTCTTTATTTACATGTCAAATGATATCTCCTTTCCCGGTTTCCCCTCTGGTAAAAAGAATAAAAAAGAAAAAAATAAAATAGAATAAAAAAACTCTGTTCCCTCCCCTCTCCCCTGCTCACCAACCCCACTCTCTCCTGCTTCCTGGCCCTGGCATTCCCCTACACTGGGGCATAGAACCTTCACAGGGCTAAGGGCCTCTCCTCCCATTGATGACCAACTTGGCCATCCTCTACTATACATAGGCTGTTGGAGCTATGAGTCCCACCATGTTAACTCTTTGGTTACTGGTTTAGTTCCTGGGAGCTCTGATGGTACTGGTTAGTTCATATTGTTGTTCCTCCTAAGGGGCTGCAAACCCTTCAGCTCCTTGGGTCCTTTCTCTAGCTCCTTCACTGGGGACCCTGTGCATAGTCCAATGGATGGCTGTGAGCCTCTCCTTCTGTATTAGTCAGACACTGTCAGAGCCTCTCTGGCTGTCAGTTTGGTAGTTTTATAGGATCCTCACAGTGAGAAAAATTCTGTTTTGTCTCTGACCCTTTTGTCTATACTTGGGACTCTTTTCCTCCTATTGGGTGACCTTTCTCAACAACTATGTTAGGGCTTTTGGTTTGTCACATTGTATCTTGCTTTGTCCTGTATAGTTGGTGTCTCTTGCAGTTTTCTGTTCTGAAGGGAAATGGAGAGAAATAGTGGATCTGGGGAGAGGTGAGGTGGCTGGAAACTGAGAGGAGTGGAGGGAGGGGAAACGGTAGTTGGAGGAATTGTATGAGAGAAGACTCTATTTTTACTAATAAAAATTATATATATAAAGAAGACAGTTTCACACAGTACATGTATATGTCTGTATATATTTACATCTATATACATACATATATATACATATATTATATAATCTCATATTGTATTCATAAGTCTGTGTATCTAGGAAAACCACATAATCTTTAAGAAAAAGCAGCTTCCCAGAAACAAGATTTGATTATGACTAATACCAAATCAATAGGTTTAATTTTAATTGAAGGTTTTAAATATGTATTAATTCAGTCTTGGGAAGTAGAAAATCTAAAGTCATAACAGACAAATCATGTGGCAAAGGTTTTTCTACTGTCATAGTTTGCCTGACTTGTTCCCTGACAGAAATGCAAAAGTACAACTATTGTATGTATATTAATCACACCCTATTTAAATGACAAATAATTACATGTTAAACTATACCAAAAATGGCATTTAAGCTATGAATCAATATATGTGTTGAGCAGTACATTAAAAGAAATTTGAAGATACAGGGGTACAAGCAAACAGCTCAATTCCACAACTTGGTTCTCATCAGCTTAGATTGTTTAGAAACTGCAATGGGATGCTTTAATGGGACTAATTTTGATAGTAGCTATTGCTCTTAATTCATCATTATCAGACAATCAACAGGCTTGCTTTTTAATTCAAACAATCCTCTTACATTTACTACATTAGAAATCTATGTAAGGATACTTCCCAAAGAACTTAGAGTCCTAATGTTGGAAAATGAGTAACATAGAAAAAAATCAGGGGCTAATCAGATGATTAAGAAATAATTCTGGGCCAAATGGATTTTATTGTTTATGGTAATGATTCTACATGTCTAACTAAACTGTTTTAAAGTTTTTGCTATTGATAATGTATGTATATTTAATATTCATAGATATATACCCAAAATGTTGTAAAGGTTTGTACTCGCAAATTATTTACCAAACAAACATTCTAGTTTGCACTAATCTATACAAATCTTATCACATTCAGTAATAAGATCAGGGACCAAGAGGTACTAGACTGGAGAGATTAGTATAGACTTTGCCTTCTATTTGTTCACATGGAGAATTCCTTAGCCCTAGGCTCCCTGTCAGATCACCTATACTTTCTTTAAGTGTGCCCAGAGGCTGGAGAAAAAACAATGTAAGCTGTGAGTATGAAACATCTGTTAACTTATAAGTTGTACTACACTTACTGATTTGGTAGGTAATCATGTTAGAGCAAAAACTACATATGTTAAGGAAGGAAGAACATGAGAAATCACTGCACTTGATTTTCAAATTTTGCTAGGAAATTGGCCCTGTGAAGGTTCTGTGCCCCAGTGTAGGGGAATGCCAGGGCCAGGAAGCGGGAGGGGGTGGGGTGGTGATCAGGGGGAGGGGGAGAGGTTTGTTCTTTTTGTTGTTTTGTTTTTTGTTTTTTGGTTTTTGTTTTTGTTTTTGGAGGGGAAACTGGAAAAGGTGATATCATATGACATGTAAATAAAGAAAATATCTAATAAAATGTTAAAAAATTAAAAAGACAAAGAAACTAAAGCTTCTTTAAAAATACAAATCCACTCTTTGGAAATAGTGGGCTTGAATGCCATGTCTTATCTCCTACTGATGTTGTGATTTTAACTATGTAAGATGAGAAGAAGTTTTTGCAGTAATCCCCTTGGATTCTTTCACTTTCCCCTCTCTGCTGTGAATCAGTCATATTTAGTGCCTATTTTTTTACTCACACATGAACATTCAAAACCTATATGGTAAAGGAGCACATTTGAATTTCTTCTATATTCCTTTGATGTACTCACTAAAGCTATCAGAAGTTTTGATATGTTCTATTATCCAGTGACTGAGTTATAAGTAATGTAACCTCTGGTATTAATTATCTAAAATTTGCTTCTAATTCTTAACCTTATTTCTCATTACAGATAATATGAAATACTTTGTTTATAACTTTATTTTTACATTTACCCCCATTAGCGTTTATTTCCATCTTCAAATTTTGCTCATAATCCACTGAGCTTTCAATTCTGTATAATTACATATGGAGATAAAATAAAATAAGCATTTATATGTTTTTCATAAAATAAAAAGATTAATTTTTTACTTACAGCTTAATCAAGTTGGTGGGTCTGTTAGAATTCATCTATGACTTTTGAATATAGACTTCACTTTTATTTTGTCTTCCCCACTGTGACACAGGCATAATGCTTACACATGCATGACCCATTTTTGTAAGCTTAGGAAAGATGTAATACACTAAAGGGAGACAAATAAGTTAAAAGTCACTGGAGATTGTAATAAAGTAGGAACCACTTAACTTCATATTGTTTGTCTTACCTACATAATAGTAATCAATCCTTATTTAACAAAAAGCAAGGCAAAGCAAAGCAGAACAAAACAAAGACTATTGGTAAAAACAGCCTGTATTGAGAAATAAAAACATATGAGAAATAAAGAGTGAGTATTGAGTATAATTTTGTTAAGTGTCTACCAAGTGCAACAGATTTTACTAATTAAAATCTGTAAGCCTTTTGGCAACCCACTAGTTAGTCAGGTATTTTCAACTAGTCAGGTATTTTCAAAACACAGCTCTTAAGAAAGAGTTTGAATGCCATTAGGTGGATGTATTGTTTCCAGAAGGCATGGGTTGTTCGATGAATATAAAATAAGACATTGCCTGTTGTTGCTACAGAGATCTCCAAAACAAAACAAGATGTTACCATGTCCTTGGTTCCACATCATAGCTCCATGGTAAGACCTTACTGCTGTAGACACTACATACACACATTATCTCCAGGATAATGGAAGAGGTATTTCCTCTCCCCTGACTAACATTTGCAATACATTAAGGTTATATTCAGGCTGCTGGAAGAGAAAACATTCAATGTTTTTATAAAGCACTGGACCCTGCAAACTTCAATACCAATCTGACGAGCAAGCTGCCTCCACAGGTAACATAGTGCCAAGACTGTATGGGATGACTAATGGCTGGCTGATTAGATTTGAAGCCTGCTCCACAGGAAGGAATTTTAAGCCAGGTACTAGAATCTTGGAGAAAAGCCCATGACATGAGATCATAATTCATAATGAAGAAACTGATATTGTTATTTTGCTAACCAGACATATTGTCAATTACCTCATAAATATCTATCAAATACGGACATATGGGCAGTACTAATTGGAGTTTGTGAGTTTTCAAGAAAAAGACATAAAAGTTGGTAAGGGTTTTGATGATAGTTATAGGAGAATTTGAAGGAGAAATAAGGGTAGATATATTTTATTCTTCAAGCAAATACAATTTCAGATTAAAATTCTATACATATACAGTATTAGACATATTTCTGAAGTCATGTTTTTAATGGACATATTTGAGCACATTAATGAATATTGATATATTTTAAGTATATGAATATATGAACAAGTACAAGCACTTTTTCATGTAGGTGTGTGTACTTGGGTATGTGGAGGCATATGCATATCATACTGTATGTGTAGAAAACATGAGACAACATATAGGAATCAGTTCTCTCCTTTCAAGATGTAGAGGCTAGGGTAAAAATTCAGATTGTATGACCCCGCTATAGGCACGTTTAACCCTTGATCCATCTGTCAATCCCAATATTATTACAAGAGTGATACAAACAATACAATTAATATATTGTATCTATACTATAAAATTTCCCATTATCTTCAGTGAAATAGAGGTAACAGAAAGTGCATTTTTTCTGTACAGGAATGTTTACTAAGATATTTTCAAGTTGCAACTCCACAATTTTATCAGTATTTGATATATAGATGAACTTGTCACACTCTAAAAATTTACACTCCAAAAATTTTATCAGTTTTACTTCTATATCATGACTCTTCAATGACAGTAACCTTTTTGAAGGCAAATATGATATCATAATTTTTATATTCCAAACATTGCTGTAAATATGATGAAATGCATTTATAAAAGTATTGATGATTCTTAAAAGAAAAGTCTTCTTAACATACTTTTTAAGAGCAAAACACTTTAAAACATTTTCTTTCAGTATATCATTCTGCATAAAACACGTGCTCCTCTTTTCTCAAATCATCACATCTGCTTGCTGTCATTTCCTTTCCGACCTCAGCTATTCTGACACATACAAGATAAAGTGGAAAAGAAAACCATGCTAAATATAAACGTTGTTCATTCATGTGAACCTATTACTTTGAGAACTTTCTATTTAGTTTTATACCTACAAATTTTAACTGTGCTATTAACATTCTTGATGCTAATTTCTGAGTATTTCATGCATTATGAACACCAACCTTCCATCAGATGTATAAATTGTGAAGAGATATTTTTCCTCATTATCTGCAAAGGCACTAAAACCAGTAGAAATGGAATTACCACATGATTCAACTCTTAACTCTGGGTTATCTACTGGGAAATAGATCATCAATATCTTACCCAACAGTCCATGCTGTGAGTTCTAGTAAGAGTTGGCCTAACAAGATACTCACAGTGTTAAAAGTGTGACAGGAACATTAGGAGAGTTCACCAGTCACATTTGGATTGAATGTGAAGACTGCTCTATAAGATGGCCCCAATGTTCAGTACTATGAACTTGGCCCAATCTTGTGGCTATCTAAGATTCAACATATAAACACAGACACATGTAGACACATATACATAGATAAAAATAAAATAATTCTCAAATATATGAAAATTAGTAGTGCAGCTCAGCTGGCAGTGGACTTATCTACAAAGTATAAAACTTTAGGTTCAAATTCCAGATGTTAATCAACCAGGTATGAAGACTCATTTGCTGTCCTAGAACTCAAGAGGTAAAAGCAAGCCTATTAGAATCTCAAGAATACTATCTTCAGCTACAGAGTTCTAGTCTAGCCTAGGCTACAAAAGGCAGTGTCTAAAATAAATAGAGAGATCAAAAAGAGAAAACAATGTAGTGATCAAATTCTTGACGTACACTGGTGACAAGCCTGAGGTATAGTGACAGATGATCTAGGAAAAGATCAAAAACAGACTGTTTTTATTGATGTATCATCTGTCACAGAAAGTTTGGCCACTAGTAACCAAGGATATAATAAAAGATTAAAACAATGCTATGTTTTCATTGATGTATTTTCTGTCATTGAAAGTTTAAGCTATTGTTTTCTCAGCACCTCAAGAGGGAAAATAAATGCCTTCTAGACATATAAAAAGTTTCTTTTGGCCAAGACAATTCAGTGTCTGTTCCAGCGGGTGACATAGGCAATTTTTCATCCTTTCTGAGACCACCTAAACAGCTGTCCTTGTGTGCTTAGATGATTATTGAAATAGCTCTTTGGAAGTATTTTCCTGAAGGCTATAGAAAAAGTGAGATGTCTTCTCAATTCCAAAGAAATTCAATTTTGTAAAGTTGATTTTAAGCTCTATTACACCACAGCTCCATTTTCTCCTTTTTTTCTTTTTCTTTTTTTTTTTTTTTTTCTGGATGGAAGAAATGCTCTGTTAAAAGCAGTCTCTGGTGTCAAAAGACAGTATTTAGATTCTCATCATCAGAAAAGTGAAACTAACTTATGGGTAATCTGTTAAAGCCATCCTTAGACAAATAAAAACAAAAAAATAAGCAGAGGATCTTTGTGGAACAAGTTAAACAACAAGCATAGCTAGATGTTTGCTAAGCATATGACAGAAGTTCTGTTTCTTACAGATATCAGATATTTTCCTAATTTTGCCAAGAAATTATGACACCCTTGTAGGACTTCAAATTTCTTCTCTCTACATTTCCAGTGAAGGCTGTCTACTCCCACTGCTTCTGGCAGCTCCCAGAGTCTCTCCCATCTTCCTCTATATCTATTTTGCCCTTTCACATTGGGCAATTTACTTCTATATTGTTACTACCTGGTGCTTTCTTGCAGAATGAATGTAAATTCTGCAAGGGCAGATATTGTATACATTATTGTAAGTAATTGATAATTAATTAAATGTTCACTTTGTATTTAGTATGTCCTATTACCAGAGTAGCTATTTTGTCTGCCTCCATGGAGAAAGCTTTGTAGTATGGGATGACTACTAATATGGTATAAATATGTATAATTATATGAAATAATGAGAAATTACAATATAATATCTAGAGCTGTTCTACCCCATGTGTAAAACATTCTAAGATAGTATAAAGATAGTTTGGGACACTGTAGAAACTATTTTCTCTGCTGGCCAGTAGAGTTTTGACACTGTACTCTGTATACTTTTCTCAAAAGCTGAGTCTCATTTGCATGCACTACATTTTCCTACAGTGAGGTCAGTGAGTTGGGTATCAGAAACAGTTGAGATTCACAAATGAGTTACTATTAAAACCATGGCCACTATGACAAATTCCCTCATTTTACATACAAGTAAAATAGATTGGAATATGGTTTTAGACATCTCTTAACAATGTACACTTTAGAAGCCATCAACTATTTATTAAATCAAATTGAGTTAAACTTCATAAATAAATTTAATGATTAGTTTTTCTTTATTGGATTATTTTCTTTACATTTCCCATGTTATCCACTCTCCACATCTCCCCTCTGGAAAACCCCTAATGCATCTCCCCTCCCTCTGCCCCTATGAGGGTGCTACCTACCTCCTACCCACTCCCACCTTCTCGCCCTGGCATTCCCCTAGACTGGGGTATCGAACCCCCACAGAACCAAGAGCTTCTCCTTCCAATAATGTCCAACAAGGCCATTCGCTGCCACATAGAAGCCAGAGCCATGGGTCCCTCCATGTGTACACTTTCATTGGTGGTCCAGTCCCCAGGAGCTCCGTGGAGGTCTGGCCAGATGACACTGTGACTAACCCCATGAAGTTGCAAACCCCCTCAATTCCTTCAGTCCCTTCTCCAAATACTTCATTGGGGACTCCCCACTCAGTCCAATGATTGGCTGCCAGCATCTGCCTCTCTATTTGTCAGGCTCTGGCAGAGCTTCTCAAGAAACAGTCATATCAGGTTCCTGTCAACAAGCACTTACCAGCATCCACAATACATCTAGGTTGGGCTACTGTATAAAGGATAGATCTCCAGGTGTGGCAGTCTCTGAATGGCCTTTCCTTCAGTTTCTGCTCCACACTTTGTCCTGTGTGTATTTTGCCCTGTGTGTATTTTGTTACCCCTTCTAAGAAACACTAAAGCATCCACACTTTGGTCTTCCTTCTTCTTGAGTACCATATGGTCTGTGAATTTTATCTTGGTATTCTGAGCTTTTGGACTAATATTATCTTATCAGTGAGTGCAAACCATATGTGTTCTTTGTGATTGGGTTATCTTACTCAGGATGATAGTTCCACCTATTTGCCTGCGAATTTCATGAAGTCATTGTTTTTAATAAATGAGTACTATACAATTGTATAAATGTAACATATTTTCTGTATCCATTCCTCTGTTGAGCGACATCTGCTTGTTTCCAAGTTCTTGTTATTATAAATATGGCTGATATGAACATAGTGGAGCATGTGTCCTTATTACAAGTTGGAACATCTTCTAGATATATGTCCAGGAGTGGTATAACTGGATCCTCAGATAGAACTATGCTCAATTTTCTGAGGAACTGCCAGACTGATTTCCAGAGGGGTTGTACTAACTTGCAGTCTCACCAGCAATGAAGGAGTGTCCCTCTTTCTCCACCTCCTTGCCAGCATCTCCTGTCACCTGAGTTTTTGAACTTAGCCATTCTGACTGGTGTGAGGTAGAATCTCAGGGTTTTCTTTTTGATTTGCATTTTCCTGATGACTAAGGATGTTGAACATTTCTTTAGGTGCTTCTCAGCCATTCAGCCATTTGAGTTTCCTCAGTTGAGAGTTTTCTGCTTAGCTTTGTTCCCCATTTTTAATAGGGTTATTTGGTTCTCTGGAGTCTAACTTCTTGAGTTCTTTGCATATATTGTATATTAGCCCTCTATCAGATGTAGGATTGGTAAAGATTTTTTACTAATCTGTTGGTTGCTATTTTGTCCTATTGACAGTGTTCTTTGCTTTATAGAAGCTTTGCAATTTCATGAGGTCCCATTTGTTGATTCTTGATATTAGAGCATAAGCTATTGGCATTCTTTTCAGGAACTTTTCCCCTGTGCCCTTGTGTTCGAGGCTTTCTCCACTTTCTTTTCTACTAGATTCAGTGTATCTGGTTTTATGTGGAGGTCCTTGATCCACTTGGACTTGAGCTTTTTACAGGGAGATAAAAATGGATTGATTTGCATTCTTCTACATGCTGACCATCAGTTCAACCAGCACCATTTGTTGAAAATGCTGCCTTCTATCCACTGGAAGGTTTTAGCTTCTTTGTCAAAGATCAAATAACCATAGATGTATGGGTTCATTTCTGTGTCTTCCATTCTATTCCATTGGTCTACCTACCTGTCATTGTACCAATATCATGCAGTCATATTTATTACTATTGCTCTATAGTACAGCATGAGGTCAGGGATGTTGATTTCCACAAAAATTCTTTTATTGTTGAGGATAGTTTTCACTATCCTGGGGTTTTTATTATTTCAAATGAACTTGAGAATTGCTTTTTCTAACTCTATGAAGAATTGAGTTGGAATTTTGATGGGAATTTTTAATTTTCAATTTTCAATTCAATTTTTGCATTGAATCTATACATTGCTTTTGGCAAGATAGCCATTTTTACTATATTAATCCTGCCAATCCATGAGCATGGGAGATCTTTCTGTCTTCTGAGGTCTACTTTCATTTCTTTCTTCAGAGACTTGAAGTTCTTGTAGTACAGATATTTCATTTGTTTGGTTAGAGTTTTGTGAAGGGTGTCTTATCTCTAATTTCTTTATCCTTGTAGTAGAGGAAAGCTACTGATTTGTTTGAGTTAATTTTATATCCAGCCACTTTGCAGAGGTTGTTTATCCACTGTAGGAATTCTCTAGTGGACTTTTTGGGGTCACTTAAGTATACTATGATATCATCTACAAATAGTGATAATTTGACTTCTTCCTCTCAAATTTGTATCCCTTTGATCTCCTTTTGTTGTCTAATTGCTCTGGCTAGAACTTCAAGTGCAATATTGAATAGGTAGGGAGGGAGTAGGCAGCCTTGTCTAGTCCCTGATTTTAGTGGGATTGTTTCAAGTTTCTCTCCATTCAGTTTGATGTTGGCTACTGGCTTTCTGTATATTGCTTTTACTATGTTTAGGTATGGGCCTTGAGTTCCTGATCTTTCCAAGACTTTTATCATGAAGGGATGTTGGATTTTGTCAAATGCTTTCTTACCATCTAGTAAAATGGCCATGTGGTTTTTTTCTTTGAGTTTGTTTATATAGTGTATTATGTTGATGGTTTTCTGTAGATTGAACCATCCCTGCATCTCTGGTATGAAGTCTATTGATCATGATGGGTGATGGTTTTGATGTGTTCTTGGATTCAATTTGTAAGAATTTTATTGAGCATTTTTGCATCAATATTAATAAGGGAAATTGGTCTGAAGTTATCTTTCTTTATGGGGTCTTTGTGTGGTTTTCGTGTTGGTATAATTGTGGCTTCATAGAATAAGTTGGGTAGTGTTCCATTTGTTTCAATTTTTTGGAATAAATTGAAGCATATTGGTATTAAGTCTTCTTTGAAGGTATAATAGAATTCTGAACTAAGCCCTTCTGGTCCTGGGCTTTTTATTTTATTTATTTATTTATTTATTTATTTACTGGGAGGCAATTGATGCTTCTATTTCCTTAGGGCTTATGGGACTTTAGATGCTTTATCTGATCCTGATTTAACTTTGATATTTGGTATCTGTCTAGAAAAATTGTCCATTTAATCCAGATTTTCCAGTTGTGTTGTGTATATGCTTTTGTAGTAGGATCTGATTTTTTTTTAAATTTCCTCAGTTTCTGTTATTATATCTCCCTTTTCACTTCTGATTTTGTTAATTTTGATACTGTCTCTGTGCCCTCTGGTTAGTCTGGCTAAGGATTTATCTATCTTGTTGATTTTCTCAAAGAACCAGCTCCTGGTTTGGTTGATTCTTTGTATAGTTCTTTTTGTTTCCACTTGATTGATTTCAGCCCTGAGTTTGATTATTTCCTGCCATCTACTCCCCTTGAGTCTTTTTGCTTCTTTTTGTTTTAGAGCTTTCAGGTGTGCTGTAAAGCTGCTAGTGTATGCTCTCTCCAGTTTCATTTTGGAGGCACTCAAAGTTATGGATTTCCTGGATGCTTTGGGTTAGGAGTTTTTTCCATTTTGCATTTTCTTTGACTGTTATGTCAATGTTTTCTTCAGTATCTTCTGCACATGAGATTCTCTCTCCTATCTCTTGTATTCTGCTGGAAATGCTAGCATCTATGACTCCTAATCTCTTTCTATCTCCAGGGTTGTCTACCTTTGTGATTTCATTATTGATTCTATTTTCATTTTTAGATTCTGGAAAATTTTGTTCAATTCCTTCACCAGTTTGGTTTTGTTTTCCTGTAGTTCTTTAACGGGTTTTTGTTGTTGTTGTTGTTGTTGTTGTTGTTTCCTTTTTAATGGCTTCTTGCTGTTTACCTGTATTGTCCTGTAGTTCTTTAAGGGAGTTATTTATGTCTTCTTAAAGTACTCTATAGTCATTATGAGGGGTAATTTTAAATCAGAGTCCTGCTTTTCCTTTGTGTTGTGGTATCAAGGGCTTGCTGTGGTGGAAGAACTCGGTTCTGATGATGCCAACAGCCTTGATTTCTGTTACTTATATTCTTGCTCTTACCTACTGCCATCTGGTTACCTCAGATGTTAGCTGGTCTTGCTGTCTCTGACTGTGGCTTGTCCCTCCTGCAAGCTTTTCTGTCAGTACTCTTGGTAGATCAGTTCTCTCCCAGCGGTATTTGGGTATGGAGAGCTGTGGCACAGGCTCAAGAAGCAAATGGAAACCAGAAGGATCCTGGCACGGTGATCAGTTTTTATTTATTTAGTTAGTTTTTTTAATTTGAGAACAAAGGTATTTTTTTCTTTCCCAATGTTATTGAAGTAGATGGTCTGTGAGAAAGTAGTAAATATGGAGGGATTTTAAAATCTTAGTTGACTTTATGGATTCTTGTCCAATGTTTGCCCCTGTTTAGTATCTCCCTTTCTTCATGGAGTGCATCAAATTCTAGAAAGAGAAAGTTTCCTGAGAGGAGGAGAAAGGCACCACTGGATCTATTGGGCTGTAAAGAATATGATGGGAATGAGGACAAGCAGCCAGCAGATTCTGCCTGCAACTCACAGAATTCTTAGTCTCAGCTTAGTTAGCCCTCATTCTCACAGATAATTTGGTTTTGACTACTATTAAAATAGCCATCATAGGAAACTCATCTACAAGATGAATCTGCTTATGCATCTGAATGGCTCATACACTGGAAGAAACCATTGTCCCCATTCTCCGAAGGAATATTCCAGTGAAGTTGCCGATGTGATACCATAGCAAGATAAGAGAACAAGAGGGGTTGGGGGAATATTTCTGCGATATTTTGACAATAGTTCCAAGGCCAAAAAGTATGTCTTCTTTATTCCTTAATGGTCAAGCATTTTGTACCAAAGTAAAAGAAGAAAGAATTTAGAATTATATGGTTTGCAAAAAGCTCTGGCACGACATATTGGTAACTCAGCCATGGTGTGTGCAAGCACCCAGGAAAGAGACTCGTTATATTACTAAGTGTCCAACGAAGACATATTTTCATGTGAGAACTAAAATTAGTGTTATTGATCATATTGTCTTTAATACATAACTTTTATGGAAGATGAATCCTGAAATACATATGTCATCTTATCAACTAAGTCTCCAATTATGTTTGTCCTTGCCTTTAAGGAATGTGATTAAATTTATGAAGAGAGGTTAAAGAGATGGTTCAATGGTCAACAATCCTTGCTGTTCTTGTAGAAATCTGGAGCTTAGCTCTTGCAAATATGTCAGGCAGCTTATTACCACCTGTATCTCTAGGAAACAGGGTACCTGACACTTATTTGTCGCATCCAGAGGCACCTCTGACTCATATGCACAAACCCATACATAGGCATGCATTATATTCATGAGTTTAAAAACTATGTTTAAATTAATAAAAGCACTTAGTTTTGCTTTTGCTCTTTTCAAATATTTCTCTGTATTTAAAAGTAATTTAATTTTCTTAGACTATGAAGATATTTGTTCTATTGTATGTAAAATAATGTAGACTGATTCTATAATTGAAAATAAATCTAATATTGACATTTAGTAGATTAATGAATAAACATACCCAACATACCCTTCTTGTAGTGGTATGTATTTTTTTCTTCCTTTGAAGCTGGGGCAAATCATTATATATATATATATATATATATATATATATATATATATACACATATATGTGTGTGTGTGTATAAAATACATTTTGCATAAGGTAGTCATTTTTAGAAAAACATATTAACATTCAGTATTTTACTTTCTTTCAAACAATTTGTGCTTGTGGCTTAAGCCAGGTGTTGACTGACTGGCTTGGCTATTTTAATTTGTAAATTGTTTACATATAACTGACTGTGGTCTCTGTCATTCTCATCAGCTGCATGCCCAAGCAGCTGTGGCTCCCCTTCTTTCAGAGTAATTTGTAGGGAGTTGTATTTAAAGGGGAGCAGAATGTTGTTGGTATCAACTGCAGTCTGTCCCCCAGCAGTTGTTGCACTCCACTGATGCTCCCTACTGTGTTTTGTCAATAGTTTTACCCTTTCTTCCATTTCTCTAATTTTTGTTTTAAACCCACCAGACTCCTGGTTAACTGAATTAATTTTAGAGTACAACACATAAGGATATTTCCCTCTGGAGCCTATGTGATCATTTATATTGATATTCAACATCACATTTGAGTTCTTTCTCCAAATTTCAGTGAATCTCTAGTGCTGTTACCGGAGCACCTTATTACTATAAGGAAGATGACGTGGAAAGGTCCCATGAGGAGTCTTTTCCCATGTGCTAGGCTCTGACTTTCTGCACATCTACTGCATAGCGCACCTCACAAAATCTCTAAGACCTGCCTCACTCAACAGCTGTAACAAATGGCCACTAAATTTGCAATATGTATGTGCCCAACTTCCAATACATAGCTACAAAAATTACTTTGTTCTTTTCTAATTTTGGATCTTAATTTTGATGAGATATGTGATTACTGAGCAGAAATGACAAGTCTCCAAAGGAAAATATGACCAGTGTGATGCAGTCCATTATATGAACTTACATAGTGTTCACATAAAAATATTAATGCAAAAATTAATTTATTTTGTTTATTATGCAGAAATGTAATATCTAAACCACAAAAGGTATAGCACAAGTATATATTCTTATTATCAAGACTGAATCTAGAAATATTTAAATTTTATTTATGGTTTCTTGAAAACATATTTTGTAACTTGTGCTGTAATTTTTATCAGATTTTTATTTAATATCTTATGAAATGAGGACATACTCCATAGGATTAAAAGCATTATTTTCTAAATTTCAAGAAAATCATATTATTATTTATATATTGTTGTTTTAACACAGAGATTAAGGTATACACATTCTCATCACTACTTTTTGATTTTTATTGAAATTAAGTATTTTTATAATGAATTTTAATTGAAATACACTAACATCTCTTTTCACTCCAATGCTTTCCACGGTCAAGGTGACAGCTGTGTTTACTTTCATTATTATTGTTTTATATAGGTATGTGTGTGTGCGTGCGTGTGTGTGTGTGTGTGTGTGTGTGTGTGTGTGTGTACAGAAATATATGGAAAAAAGGTGAGTCAATTGTTGCTATGTATGAGACTAGACACCTCAGAAAAGAAGGCCTTTTGTCACATTGCTAAGCCAGCACAAGTTTCTTCTAAATTTTACCCTTATAGCTCCAGATAAGTGTAGCTACTATCCCTCATTAAAGAAGCTTGTCTTTACAGCACAGGGAGACCACTATAGAAAACCATTACTGGGCCCATGCAGAGAAGAGTGGGTGGTGGGGAGGCCAACCCCAGTACATATGTGTAAATCACAGCTCTTGCCCTTTGTCTCTGGGAATCTCAAGGAAGAGGGGAAGGTTTTGAGAGTGAGATTACCATAGATTTTTGTTTTCCTTTTTATCCAGCTTTTCCCTTGTATTGAAAATTAACAATTTTTTTCTAGCATAAAATTTCCTAATAAAATGATTATAGTTTCTTGTCTCAGCTTCTACATTTTTCCTTCCCATCTGGATCTACCCCCTTTCTGTCTCTCATTAGAAAGCAATCAGGTTTCTATAGCTAGATGATATGATATGATATGATATGAGATGAGATGATATGGTATGATATGATATTGTATTATATAATTAATATAATATAATATTATGATTAAAAATAAATCTAATACATTGGAATTAGACAAAAACAAACAGAAGAAAATTCCTCAAGTGAAGGCACAAGAAATAGACTTACTCTCATCCACACTAACAAACAAATCCCATAAAACCACTGAATTGAAAACAATATATGCATGAAGGGACTCTAAGGTAAAAATAGACAGGATATATACACATATACACAAACACACATACATACACATACACATAAACACACAATATACAGACATACATATACATATATACATATTCACAGACACACACATTCACACACACACACACACACACACGCACACACACACACACACGCACACACACACACACACACACATTCCTGATGTAACATTATGAGACAAGGAAGCTCCAAAACTGCAATAGAGTTTGTCGTCCATTGGCCATTTGCTGCTGGGTGTGCAGAATGCCCTTGAGAATAGATTGTTTCCTGGTAAGGCTACTTATTAGGAAGTTGATTTTCATGTACAAAAGGTTAGCCATTCTAGGACCCCAACTAATGCAGATCCACACAGGTGCTGGGCATGCTATGTCCACCTCTGGAGTTCAAATGTTGCCAGTCACGTTGATGTAGAGAGCCTGATTCTTTTATTTTTTCATATTTTTTTATTATATGTTTTCTTTATTTACAATATCTCCTTTCTCAGGTTCCCCTCCAAAAGAAAAAAGAAAAAGAAAATAAAATAAGAAAAAAAATAAAATAAAAAAAACCCAAAAAACTAAAACAATCCCCTGTTCCTCTCCCCTCCCCCTGCTCACCACCCCACCCTCTCCCACTTCCTGGCCCTGGCATTCCCCTATACTGGGGCATAGAACATATTCAATCATCAAATCTAGAGAGCCTGATTCTTAGTGTCCCCTTGCTCTTAGACTCTCTGTCTCCTCTTCCTCAGGATTTCCTGAGCTCAGAAGGAATGGGGATGCCTTACCTAGGACTTTGTGTGGTAAGGTCTCTCATTCTCTTCACATTGTCTTTCAGTGGGTTCCTGAATTTTTTCCCATATGCCACAGGAGAAAGTATCTCTAATGATGGATGAGCAAGAAATCAGTCTATGAGGATGGCAGAATGTCATTGGGAGTCATTTTATGAATACATTTCCTTTTAATTTATGAATTGATTTATTGTTTCAGTCCTAAAGCTAGAATACATTTTTTTCTTCTTTTTACTTATTCATAAAGATAAGGATCTCAGGGCTATATTTTAAAATTTTTACTCAGTCATGTTTTTTCCTAACAGTAATATTTGGTTTTACCCTAGTTTCATGAGCTACCTCATCTCAGGCTTTTGGTCGACCAAGGAGTGTAAATTACAGGCTACATCTTGTAGAGTGAGTTTACAGCCAATTGAAGTATTGACTGATTATTCCCACAAACTTTATGCATCATTGCAACAGCAAATCCCTCAAAGAGGCTTTCATTGTACATCAAGTGTTTAGCTGTGAGATTGATATTTTCATCTCTCCTTTGACAGTATACAGAGTGTCTTTCTTTCCTAAAGACACTAGAATTGAACTCCGTGTGCAATGAGTTGTGAGGGTGCTGTCTTCAACACTGGGGCCCTGTCATCAGTTTCTGGCAGCAAATTAGTCTTGCAAATAGCCAAGGTTGTTTAGGGGTACCCACAAGACCACTTTGGCCAATAATTCAATTAGACATAACCCAGTTTCAGTACTGGAAGCTTCATTTGGTGACAAGATATGGCTAATTAAAACTCTCGCCTATTATTTGGCAATTTCATTTAGATGTCCTGCATATATGATACATTCTAGAAAGCATCTACTGTATCAGGTTTCTATACTATGCCTCAAACGATCCTTAATTTTAGCTGTCTCTCCTCATATTCTCTCTCATGCTTCCCACTTCCCTCTACCCCTCTACTTCATAACCTCACTTCAGTCTCCTGCAATACATCTATAACTATTCTATTTATCCTTCTTAGGGAGATTTATCTGCTTCCTCTTCCTGAACTCTAGTTCCTTCCTCTATATTTGCAGTCTGTAGTTCTATGGATAATACTTGGTTATCTTTGACTTTGAAGCTAATATCCACATATTCGCATGTGCATACAATATTTGCTTTCTGTTTCTGATTAACCTCACTTAGAATTCTCTTTTGTTTACCTTCATATGGTGACAAATTTCAATTATCATTATAATATATTCAATAATATTATTATATTATATTAATAATATTCAATTGTGTAAATGTATTGCACTATCTTTATCGATTCTTCCAGTGAGGAACATCCAGGTTATTTCCAATTTCTAGATTTTATTAATAGAACAATGACTATGGCTGAGCAATTGTCCCTTTGGTAAGATTATACATCTTTTGTGTGTATAGCTTACAGTGGAATGGCTGCATCATGAGAATAGGTGGATTCCCATAGTCTTAAGGAACTGCCCCCATTGATTTATAGAGTGGTTATATGACTTTACACTTCCACCAGCAGTGTATGAGAGTTCTCTTTACTCCAATTTCTTACCAACATAACTGCCATTCGTTTTTCCCCCTTAGATATTTTCTTTATTTACATGTCATATGATATCTCCTTTCCCTGTTTCCCCTCTGAAAAAAAAGAAAAAAAAAGAAAAAAAAAGGAAAAAAAATACTCTGTCCCTTCCCCCTCCCCCTGCTCACCAACCCACCATCTTCTGCCTCCTGGCCCTGGCATTCCCCTACACTGGGGCATAGAACCTTCACAGGACCAAGGTCCTCTCCTCCCATTTATGACCTACTTGGCCATCCTCATGCTGCTGGAGTCATGAGTCCCCCCATGTGTACTCTTTGGTTGGTGGTTTAGTCCCTGGGAGGTTCGAGGGTACTAGTTAGTTTATATTGTTGTTCATCCTAAGGAGCTGCAAACCTCTTCAGCTCCTTGGATCCTTTCTCTAGCTCCTTCATTGGGGACCCTGTGTTCAGTCCAATGGATGGTTGTGAGCCTCTACTTCTGTATTAGTCAGGTACTGTCAGAGCCTCTCAGGAGATAGCTATATCAGGCTCCTGTCAGCCAGCACTTGCTGGCATCTACAATAGTGTCTGGATTTGATGATGGAATATGGGAAGAATTCCCAAGTGGAGCAGTCTCTGGCTTGTCCTTCTTTCAGTCTCTGCTCCATAGTTTGTCTCTGCAATTCCTTCCATGGGTATTTTGCTCTCCCTTTTAAGAAGGAACAAAGTATCCACACTTAAAAACTGCCACTTATTTTATGGGCTCTAGCTATTCTGAGGGGTGTAAGGTAAAATTTCAAAGTAGTTTGATTCTCATTTCCCTGTTGACTAAGGATGTGGAACATATCTTTTCAGTGTTTCCAAGTCATTTGAGTTTTCTCTCTTGAGAATTCTGTTTAGAGGAATATTTTTGATTAGATTAATTGTTTTCTTGATATCTAGGGATTTTTTTAGTTCTTTGCATATATTGGATATTATCTCTTTAGTAGATATACTATTGATAAAAAATACTTTCATATTCTCAGGGCTGTAACTTTGAATGTCCTTTGACATGTAGAAGTTCTCAGTATCATGAAGTTCTATTACTTAATAGTTGATTTTAGTGCATGTTCTGTCCATGTTCTATTTAGAAAGTTGTATCCTGTGCCAGTGTATTCAAGGACATTCCCCACTGTCTCTTCTATCAGTGTATCTTGTTTAAAGTTGAGGACACGGACCTAAATGGAGTTGAATTTTCTTCAGAATAATAAGCATCAAAGCTATTTACTTTCTTCTACATGCAGACATCCAGTTTGATATGCACCATTTGTTAAAGATGCTGTCTTTTATTCTAGTGTGTATTTCTGACTTTTGTTTGTTTGTTTGTTTGTTTTAAATATCAGGAATCCTTATGTGTGAGGATTACATCTGGTTCCTCAATTTCAGCTCATTAATCAATGTGTCATGTGTGTGTGTGTGTGTGTGTGTGTGTGTGTGTGTGTGTATTGGGATGTGTATGTGCATGTCATTAATATGATGTTTTTATTATCTGCAGCTATATCGTAAAACTGGAAACTGGTGATAGTGATACCTCCAACTATTCTTTTATTTTCAGAATTACTTCAAGCATCTTTGATTTTGTAAACTAAAATATGAAACTAAAATATGTCCTTTTATCATCTATGAAGAATTGCTTGGAATTTTGATAGTGATTGTATTGAATTTTAGATTTCATTGATAGGCTGGTAAATTTTACTGTATTAATCCTATCCACTCATAAAAATGGAAGATCATTTTATGTTCTGTGATCTTCTAAATGATATAAGCTATTTAATTATACAAGTCTTTTCTTGCTTGGTTAGAGTTACCCCACAATATTTATCATTATTTGAGGCTATTGTTAAAGGTGTTGGTTCTCTGATTTGTTTCTCAGACTGTTTCTCCTTTGTATACAGGAAGGCTTCAGATTCTTTGAGTTAATTTTATATCCAGCTCCTTTCTGTACATTTAGTGTTTTGAGTATGATATGCTGAGGGTACTTTCTTCTCTGTTCTACTTAATTTGGTGTTCTGTATTCTTCTTAGACCTTTATAGGTATCTTCTTTTTTAGGTTAGGGAAACTTTTATATACCACTATTTTAAAATATTTTCTGTGTTCTTCTTCTTTTAATCCAGTATATTACTAGATTTTGTCTTTCCATAGTGTCCCAAATTTTGTGGATCTTCTGTGCCAGGATTTTTTTGAGAGTTAATTTTTCTTTGACCAAGGTATCCACTTCTTTTATTGTGTCTTCATGCCTGAGATTATCTTTTCCATCTCTGTTATTTGGTTGGTAAGGTCTACTTCTCACATTTCTGTTTGAGTCCCTATTTTTTTCCTTTCCAGATTTCCTTCAATTTGAGTTTCATTATTGACTCTATTTATACTTTCAAGGCTTGAATTGTTTTACTCATGTTCTGCCACTTTTTCTATATGGTTTCATAAAAATAATTATAAAATTTATAAACTTCTTTCTAAAAGCCTTCTATCATATTCACCAGGATTATGTAAGATCTTTTATTTGTGTTGCAGGTGTGTAGCAATTCTCAGGATCTATTGTTGTGTTGGCACTCAGTTTTTAATGAAGATATGCTGTCCTGAACTTTAAGCATTTTGATTTTATTCTGCTGGCTAGACATTTATGTTTGGGAAAATTTTAATTTTAGGTGCTAAATATCTGCTCCTGATTCCTGATTTGTTGAATGTGTGTTTTGTTTATGGGTTTTTTTGTTGTTGTTGCTTTCTATGGATTTTAGTGTCATTTAGTGGCTTTGCAGTGCCTCATAGGAAATTCTTCTAGGATCCTGAGAAGTCCTGGGCACTCTGGATAAAAGTTGTTGCTAGGTATTGAGATCTAACTTGTAGGAATGGGTGTAGAAAGGGGGAAAGTACTGTGAGGGTCCATAGGAAGGAGGAATCAGGGTGTTCCATCAGTACCTGCTTAGACCCCTGAGAATGAAAACAGGGGGAGAGAAGGTTCTAAAACAGATAATCTGTTCATTTATCTGGTGTGGATACTTGGGGATTAGATATCAAGAGGATGATGGAGACTGAAGATCTGAAGCTGGCTTACCTACTTAACTAGCCTATTGCTTTTCTGTCAGTCTTGGATTGTGGGTTCCTAGAGAAAGTCTCATAGACTTGGGACTAGAATAACTTGATGAGTAGGGAGGAAGGTTATAAGAGCAAATATCTGTGATCTGTTAGAAATGGGGAAAGACAAGTGTGGAAGGAGGCAAGAGGGAATCTACTATATGAATGCAAGTGAAACTGGGGAATTGTATTTGTAGAAGAAGAGGGGTGGTGAATATCTTCATTTAGGCTATCGTGGTTTGTGGATTCGAAGGAAATGCCTGCTGTAGTTAGAGGCTGAAATAATGCAATAGTGGGAGGAAGGAAAACTACAGAAGATCTGCTTGTTGATTGTTGATGATGAGTTCAGAAAGGAAAAGAAACCTGCAAAGATGCCCTGTCTCAGAGATGGGTATGAGACTGGACAATTTGAACATGGAGGAAAGGAAGGTTGAAGATCTGCAATGAGCCTACCTGATTCCCTGACCAGTATGGACTGTGGGTTAGCAGGAAATGTGGGGAGAGGAAAGTGATGGGAATATCTCTATCATCTACTGGATACAGTGGCAGGAGGAAAGGAAGGGTGTAGCCAGAGGTCTGCTGCAGACCTGTTGAAGACACTGGGGGACAGGATTTGAAGGACGGGAAGGTTAGGTGCAGATGGGAAGTTAGCCTACCTACTTCCCTGACTGGAGGATATATTTTCCAATTTTAGTATATGTGCTGCCAAAGCAAGCACTGGAGGAAATATTTTCTTCTTAAATATCTTTATTATAGTTTACTCTTGATTGTGTATCCTGAAGCCTTATTTCATTGCTATGTCAAAAGTACCTAATCAATTTAGTTTTCTGGGTCGAGAATCAAAGCCACTGAGAACGATAAACTCATAACTTCTTTCCTGTTTACATCTTTGTTTTAAATTTTATTTCTCCTATCATGTTTCCCTCTAGTTACAGAAGAATAGCATGGAATTTCAAATATTTTCATCTGTTCCCCTATTCTTAGACAGAGTACTCTCTGTGTTTTAGTATTAATTTTTGTTTTTGGCATGACTCAATGCTTACAAATACCTTCCTGCTCAGTTTGTGCCTCTGTGTGAAAGAAACTTGTGTGAAATTTACTGTCCAGAAATGTTCACATTTCTTTTTTATAAAGTATTTTATTCCCAAAATATAGATGCCCTAACACATTTTGTCATCAACATACACTACTACAGAAACTGGGAACTCTGCTCTGAATTTTTGTTCAATTGAATAGGGATGCTCATCTTCATGGTAAGATGTAGTCTCATTCATCATTTTTATTTTCCTCAAATATATTAAATAAGAAAATTCTAAAAAAAGAGTATTCTAGATACTCATGAGTCAAGTGACTAGCACAAAGTGGGACTCATCTCAAAGGAAGTTCCAAGATCTGAGATTATCACTGATCTATAGTGCGCTTATAGATAGGTACCTAGCATGGCTGCTCTACAAGAGACTCAACAAGCAACTGACCAAGACAAAAGCAGATACATACACCTAACCAATTGACTGAAGTCAGGGACCCCTATGGTTGAATTAGCAAAAGCTGGAAGAAGTTGAAGAGGGCAAGACCCCACAGGAAGATTAGCAGTTTCAACAAACCTGAACCCCCAATATCTTTCAGACACCGATTTACTTACCAGGCAGCATACACTAGATGGCCCTTGACACATATAAAGCAGAGGACTGCCTGGTCTGGCCTCAGCAAGAGAAAAGGCACCTAACTCTTGAAAGACTTCATGTCTTGGGGAGGGGGGAGGTCAGGTGGGGTATAGGAGGTAGGTGTGGGAAATCCTCTTAAAGTTGGAGGAGGAGGAATGGAATAAGGAACTTTCATAGTGTGAACAGAGACAGAGATAATGACTGGAGTGTAAAAAAAAAGATTAAAGATAATAATGAAAAAAGCTAAAGGAAGTGAAAAATATAAAATTTAGTTATTTCTTTTCAGGGTAAATTTGTGAAAATAATCATTATGTCTCCTGTTGTGGTCTTATGTTTCCTATAGTTACATTCTTCATTGAATTAGCTCAGAGTTTTTTCAGATGCATGTACACAATCATGTGTATGTATATGCTTATATGTGTGCATTCATGTGTACATGTGTGTATACATGGATGTGTATGTATGTATGTATGAGTATGCATGTATGCCTGTGTGTATATTCACATGCTTGTGTGGATGTTTGAGCATGTGTGTGTATATATGTATGTATGAGTATGCATGTATGTCTGTGTGTATATTCACATGTTTGTGTGTATGTATGTGTGTATTCACTATAAGATTACTCACCATTTCAATTTGAAAATATTTCACTGAGTAAAATTAAGAAGTCATTTTACATTAGCACATTTGTCACCCTTGACACTTACTATGTGTTGCAAAACTGAAAATGAGTCTATGGATAGGATTAAAAGTAATCTAGAAAACTTGACAGGAATGAATGTATTCATTGAAGGCCTAGGGGAGAAGTCTGTAGAGATAAACTGGAGAAATATAGTTAGTGATCACATTCATCAACACCAGCATCCTGCATTTCTCTCTCTGACTTCATGGCAACAATGTACATTCCTGCAAGCAGCAGAACCCTGCTACAAAACAGAAGCACCTGATCCAGATCATCTGCCTGAGAAGTAGGTCAAGTCTTTAAGACACTTCAATTCCCTTTCCAATATAGTAGCTACATCAAAGAGTGATACTCCCATTATTTGATGTTTAGAATAAGAGTGTTATGCAGAGCATGCCTGTGGTTAATTATCTGATATAATTCTAAAATTTTCCTGATAAAAATAATTCACATAGACAAATGAGATATCAGTTTGAAGTCATAGTCTACTTTGGGAAGGAGACAAAAATAAAATTAAGATGTCAAAATAATACCCTAGAGTTATTTTCTCTATGTCATTTTTCTGAAGTAGTTACAGCAAAACTAAAAGTAGTCAAGTCAAATGGATAAGTATGTAGTTTTAAAGAGTGTGATTGCATTGGATGAAAAGGATGCACCTTCTTTCCTCTTTCTTTTTACCTGCACTGCCAAGAAATCAGGAAGCATTCTTATTTCATTACAAATCTGCTGTTGTTGTTGTTGCTGCTGCTGTTGTTTTTGTTGGAGAGAGAGAGAGAGAGAGAGAGAGAGAGAGAGAGAGAGAGAGACAGAGACAGAGACAGAGACAGAGACAGAGACACAGACACAGAGGGACACAGAGATACACACAAACACACACACACACATACACACACACAGAGAAAAAGAGACACACAGAGAGAAAGAGACACACAGAGAGAAAGAGAGACAGAGAAACAGAGAGACAGAGAGACAGAGATTCCAAATCTCCTTGGTGCATGAATGGAGAAGTCTTTGGTATGATGCTCAAGTTTTGCAAATCAGTCTGTAATACTATACTAGAGTGAAGCTAGCATTCTCATATGGAGAGTGTAAATGTGACTGTAACCTCGTTAGAACCAGGTTCTAAGTAACAGAAGTGTGCAGCCATGTGTGAAGGTGAGCCAGTCGTGGAATACATCCAGCCTCCCCAAAATGGACGTGTTTGGCTTTACGGCAGAGTTTCACCTCTATATAATTAAAGCTTGATCTTTTCCAGCTGCAATGATGCAGACTGTTTAGAGAGAAACTCAATCTATAATTAAAAATCTCATTAATCATTTCCCAAATTATTTGTTACAATATAAAATAGAAGTTTTAACCACTCCTGCTGTGAAAATGGCTACACTATTAATAATCTGCTGTCACAGATGTCAACAGCAGAGAGACCTTCATGTTCTGTTTACACTGTTCCATTTTCACACCTCTAGCTGTGCAAGCAGCGCAATAGTCAAGCGTTTTTTAATCAAGAACATTTTCTGCTCAAAGTAAAAGTAATGTTTTAAATCATTTTCATTATGGCACAGACTACTATGTAATTGTGATGTCTAATTCTGTTTATTAGAAAGACTCCATATATTTGAGTTTCACTGGACAGAAATAAAAATGAGAATAAATTTTCTTTGGATACTTATCCCTCCAGATGTCTACTCTGAATACATTTAGCTATCTATCCTTCTTTCTTTAAAACTTTAATCTTTGCAACATTTGGGGATTAGGAGGACTAAAATACTCACATTTTAGAATGGAGAAAAGTCAGAAAAGCTGTGGAGACAGTTTTAAATATGGGCCTATAGTAAAGAATTTATCAGTAATGGGGTGATAAAATGCTGTTTTCTCAGATGATTACCATAGGTTCTGCTGGTAGCTATACTTATCTCTGTGTATAAGGATAAGATTTAGAATGTAGTTAGGAATTGTGCAGTCTAGCAAAGTGGCAGTAGTAGATCCTTCTCCAATGCCCATGTCCTCATTGGCGCTGAGAAGCTGGCCAGGCACCTTATACCAGCATGATCTTTCAACCTTTAAGTCCAAATTAGACTACAAAAGTATAAGTGTCTGTTTTTGAACTGTTTTACATATGTGTAAATATTACATATTATATAATATAATATATTACACACACACACACACATACACACACATATATATACACGTATATATAGCCATGCAGATCACCCTTGTGCTTCATAGATATCACAGTGGGTACAACTTTTAATGGCTACCCTCCTGTGACAGCTTGTTTAGTGTTTTCTGGTATCATGAAAGCTGATAGCAGGAAGAAATCTTTCAAGTTAGGGCTACTTAAATATCCCATATTTCCTCTCTATCAACTTGCTTATTTATTCATTCTACAGTCTGATCACAGCTCCCCTCCCTCCTCGTTTTGCAGTTCAACCCTTTTACCCCCTTTCCCCATTTCTTCCTCCCCTTGTCCTGAGAGAAGGTGAAGCCCCCGTGAGTACCCACCTACCCTGTTATACCAAGTCACAGAAGGACTAAGTCTTGCCTTTCCCACTGAGGCCAGAAAAGGCAGTCCAGCTATGGGAAAGAGATCCAAATAAAACACGATTAAAAGAAAATCAAATGCAATGATATTGCCCCTGTGTAAATATTTATCTAATGACATCAAAAATGACACAAAAACCCACAATGTCTTTAGCTATTTATATCACAGCATAGAAATTTGTGAACCATACACAAAGATGAAACATGCAACTCAATTGTTATGATATCATGAAAATGGTAGAAAGTATAGTAGTTAAAATTTTAATATTAGAAACAATCTACTTTGATATTAGATATATATGTATTGGTGAATGTAATTAAAATACAGAGAAATGAAAGAAAATAATCATTCTGCTTTGTTTTAGATAACAAATCTTTGGATAATAAACATAACAAAATTATTTTGAAGTTTTAATCTAACATTCATGTTCACAAGCTTAGACAATAAATTACACATCCAGCTCGATAGTCATACATGTCCACATCCTTCACTGTAGTTAAATAAAACCAATAGAATATTAAAATATTATTTCTGATTAGAAGAAAATTAGAAACAAAAGAAGTCATCTAGAATAAGTTTTCCTAGATCCTTTAAGAGACTTCTAAAACAAGAATATATAAAACACGAATAAATGAAGTAGTAAGTAAATTTTAATATAGATAACAGTGCAGCATTAAGTCCCTACAACAATGCTTGACTAATGCAAATCATCAAAAGTCTGTGCTTACTGGGCAGTGGTGGCACACACCTTTAATCCTTGCACTTGGGAGGCAGAGGCAGGTGGATTTCTGAGTTCAAGGCCAGCTTGGTCTACAGAGTGAGTTCCAGGACAGCCAGGGCTACACAGAGAAAACCTGTCTCAAAAATAAAATAAAAAAATAAAAAAATAAATATTTAAAAATTAAAAAAAAGTCTGGGCACATCTCTGTTTACTTAACTATCTTCAGTTTGTACCTTTCTTGGTTCAAATTATAGCACATGTAAGCCATGATAACTGTCCTGCATATCAGAGGTAGAGCATAGCTTAGATCATGCTCTGTCACATCAGAGTTCTCTGAGTCCTTCACTTACTTGACTGCTGAGGATAAAGCATTCAACCATGACATAAGTCCATGCTAGGAAAGTTCCCACTGTCTCCAGCAAGAGCTAAATTCATGAAACTACTTAGTTGTAAGAAAGCTTGGAAATGTTGGATAGCAGTTATCTAAATAAAAGACATACAGAAATTGTTGAAAACTCACCAATTACTCTATAATTATCCAACAGAGAGTACTTATTCATTGATTATTAAGTCACCAAGTCATTTACAACTTAATAAAAATGCTGCCTATTCCAAGAATATAATAATGGTAAGATGAGCCAATACGGAATATGCAAAAAAGTTCATGTGGAGAGACTGAACTGGGGATCCTGAAGCAACAGCAGCATATTCCCCAATAAAGAAACTGAAGCTCCCACTGTGAACTTAAGTTTCCAGAAAATATACAAGGAAAATCATAGTGGTTTTACGACTTCTATAAGATTCACTGACTGAAACATTTGTGATATAGTAATTGTGGGGAAAAAAATGTTGGTGGTGGAGAGTTAACTTATTTTTTGATATTCTTAGTCCTGTGAACATCTTTCCCATGTCCACTTTGGAGTCTGCCCTAGCATTCTTGGAACAATTACATAATTCAGTTTGGAATATACTAATAATCCAAAGCTTCCCCCAGCTCCTAAGTTAAAAATGTCAAGAAGAATTTGAAGACAGTGTCAGAGATTGCTTTGTCTTGCTGCAATCTTCATAAACTAAATACAAATGTATGTTAACAGTGTCTTAGTTCCCTTTTGTTCTGTTACTGCAAAACTTTTATGAAATTCTTACCACATTCATATATGGTGTCGTGGATACCTGAATCCACGTTTCAATCATATTCTACTTGAGAATAAACAATTCTGAGACATAATTTTTTTTTGAGTTCACAGTTGAAACAAATCCCAAGGACCATCAAATACAGGAAGCCTTGGCACCCCCAGGAGTGCCACATCATTACCCACCTATAAGCAGATAACACTCATAAAGATGCATTGCTATAACCCCATGCACCACATGATGCTCATGGTAGCAGAGAATTCCATACCATCATTGGATGTGAGCAAACCACCAGGATATAGATGTAGAATCTCATGACCTACTACAACTAGGTCGCAGCATTAAAAAGAGTACATAATTCTCACTCACTGTATTTTGTATTTAATTTTATCACTGACATATTATCTTCATCATAGTCACCATTATGCATCTATACTGTTAAAACAATCTTTTCAGAAGTCATTTTTTTTCTTTATGAGTTGAAAACTTATTTTGGAATCAAGCAAACACAGCTATATACTCCATTCTGTGGCATATTGGATGCTCCACTGGGTGATGCAGGAAACCAATCCCTCATGAGTCAGATATTTGGGCTTTTCCTAATCCATTGTGGTACCTTATTGCAGTAGCATGAACTAACTAATCAAGACATTGTTCACATGAGTAACAATGTATATTGAAACCTCTCTAGTATTATATAGAGAAACACATCCTGATTCATATATAAAATAAATTTTAAGATGCAATTATTTACTGATTGAATACTTTTGGTAAAATTTTTTTCATGATAAAAATAGAAACACAGGAAAAACACACTGAATTCATCTTATGTGTCATAGTCTGTTTATCATTAAAGTTTAGTACTGCTAATTAAGATCAATGTAGTTTTTTATTCATATATGATAATGTATACTTTTAGTTTATTTTTCATAATGCATACCTTCCTTGAACTTCTATGATAATGTTTCATAAGCAACATTATCTTTTTTGCTTCATTTAGATTCACTAAATCAATATAACTATTTTGTGTATTATAGGAAGCTTATTTTGTTCTTCTAAGATGAACTTATTGAATTATTGAGAAACATTTTTATACAGTGTTTTTATATGAAATTTAGGTCAAATTGTCATTTATATTATTTCTTTATATTTGGTCAAATTATTATAAGCATAAATATGATTTCCCTTTTGGACAGGATAAATCATTGCTCTATTTGTTGCTAGTCATGCTTTCTTGCTTTCGTCCAGATCGTGGGTAAAATCATACCTTAAAGATGTGTAAGTTACCATTAAAATATGTAGATTATATATCTCCATTACAGGGGTTTCTTTCTATGCAAATCCATAATTGGAATAAATGTTCTGACCCTGGTGTAGTGAGATTTTTTTAAGTGATAAGTTATCAAGATTTATATCCATGTACTATGCCTTTGAACATTTATATATTTGAATGCACCGTACCATGCACCTTTGCACCTTGGGCTTATCACATATTTAATTCATTTTTCTAATGTAGGCTTTTCAGGTTTTAAATATTTTATGTTTTCCAATATGCCTTTCATCAGTCTTGTTAGCAAAAGCTGGAAAGAGGAAAATTGATATTAAAACAGTACAGCTCTTTGAACAGCAGAACTTTACATTGTGGCATTCATTCCTTGTTAAGAGTATTTTATTTCAATCTATGTTCACATTGCTCATGAAGGTGGTGTTGAAGTCTCTTATTGAGGATAGCATTTGGGAGCAAATTCTTACAAAATTTTCATAATGTTTTCCTCCTGGTTCTATTGATTTCTGTGCTATTTTGCCTGACTGCTTCAGGAACTCTGGGGAATTACATTGTGTTCTCTCTTTGGATGGTGGTTTTATGGAAATGGTAAGCTAATAGTTTCACTCAATTGATCATTTTGTAATGTTTTAATTTTGCAATGATACCAGTGGGCAAAGGATAGATTAGGGCACATGTGGTGCTATGCATAAGCTCTCCATGCTGCTAGATCACATTGTGATTTAAATGCAGCTGAAAGCAGTTAATTTTAGAAACTAGACAAGTTATTGCCATGGAAGAGTTTGCACGTTTCTCACTAATAGAATATGATGCACAGAAGACACTGTGCTATGCCTGCAAAGACTCTGATCCCTTCAATTCCTTCATTTCACTTGTAAGTAAGTAGAGTACTTAAATATATACTTGTAGGGATCCATGCATCTGTGTATTCTTGTAACTTGCAAAACTGAGTGTCATGTGCTATTTAAACTGATGGGATGAACTACAAGATAATGAAGGTCTTAAACTTCTCAACTACTTGACAGCTTTCTGCAGCTGACTTTCTTTTAATATTTGCCCATCAGAATTTTGAATAAAAATTTAACAGAGAATAACGATCAGTATTTCTTAAATCAAAATTATTTTATTTATTACCCAGAATTCAAATATTTACCAATATGATAAAGTACTTTTAATACTAAAAATTGAATTATAATAACAGAAGAAATTGATAATATCAATAATGCATTCCATTTCATTTATTCTAAAATATTTAAAACTGTGTAACTGTACCCTGCCCACTTTGGCATTTCTATTGTTTTCCTTGTTCATAAAGCTCCCTATTGTCTGGCTCTTGGACACTTGATAACTGCGCAGACTGCTCTTCCAGAGAACTCAAGCTTTGTTCCCAGCTCACACATGGCAGCTCACAATTGTCTGTACCTCCAGTGCCAAGGCATCGAATTCCCTCTTCTAGACCCTGTGGGCATTGAGTATATGTTGCCCACAAACATATATGCAGGAAAAACACCCATACAAAAATTAAAATACTAATAAATGTAACATAAAAGAAGAAATACATTTGTCTCGCTCCTATAAGAGAAATTATGAGGTATATCTACAGAATCAAACTACAATTTTCCTGCAATATTTTCCCAAACAAATAACTCATAAATTAAAGAGTAGACGGAATCAATACAAAATGTAGTTAACAAACAATATCATTTTGTTTTAAAAGAGGAGGCAATAATTATCTTTAATTTCTTAGGTTTAATTTTTGATATAATGTAGACTTGATGAATTCACATGAACTCTAAGTTTAGTGGTAATATTTTAAATATAACAATATATAGATAGAGTATACATGAAGTTTGCAATGTGTAAAAGGTAGTAAAATATTTTGCTGTAATAAATAATTAAATCTATTAAATAAAAATAAAAACATGAATGTAATACTCACTTATGTTGTTGAAATAAAGAGATTTCTTACAGTATATATGTATGCTGGATATAGTTTACTATAAATTAAGGTTGAAAATTAAGGAAGTTAAATTACCAAGAGTCAATACATATTTCTCTAATAATAATTTTCTTCTCAGTAATTGTACATGTGGAAGAGCCCACTGGGATTCAGATGTCATCATTTAGAAAATGAAGTGGCAAGCGTGAGATCTCCCTTTTGGTATGGTCAGATTCACAATCCACTCCTGAACTAGATGAGGTTCTTCATTCATTTGCATGGGTTAAAGCATGACTCTATATGATTAAGTCTTCTACCATTTCTTCATTTAATGGCATCATGCTTTATTTTATTTTAAATTTATATACAAAGGCATGTAAAGCAAACTGGGTAAAAATAAAAATCATGCATAATCTGGTCATTAGCTAAAAAGACCAGCTAAAGTTTGAGATATTGAATTTAATTCATCTTGCAAATTTTCCTTTAACTTTATTTTGGAAAATCTCTGATTAATAGTTATTCTACACCTGGATTAAACATTCTTTGATAGCCTTAGTGTTTGCTGTTTCCTGTATTCCAAATTAACATACCATCTTTGGACAGATTTTAAAATTTCAGGGACTTAAATTTACACAATATCTTTCCACAAATCCAGCCCTACAAAGGATAATAGATGGAAAATATCAACATAAGGAGCAAAATTACACCCTAGAAAAAGCAAGAAGGTAATCTTTCAACAAATCCACACAAATCAAATTCCACCTCTTACAACAAAAACAACAGGAAGTGACAATTACTTTTTCTTAATATATTAATATGAAAATTAATATGACCAACATATCCTAATCGATAGAAATCCAATAATATGAGGAATTAGAAATTTGTTGATTGTCATCCAATGGTCTCTCTGATTTGGTAATTGGAGAAATAGGTCCAACATTGTACAATCTATATGCACTTTCAGCTTGTTTGTTTGTGACAGTGTCTGGCTGTGTACAACATAAGGGTCTTGAAATCTTGCTTCTCCTATCTCAGCCTCTCTCTTAGTAGTATTGTTTATTTCATATCTATACACTATACGATTGCTTCAGAACAGCTTATATATTTCAAAAGATTTATATACCCAAAAGAAACATAAACAATTAACTAGGGAGGTTGCTTGTAAGAGAACAACAAAGAGTGAGACTAAATGCTTTGCTTGACGCTTGTAGCTCTTGTATCAAGTGTGAAGAAGTGGACTTTATAAGTTACTCTTTCTCTGAGATGAATGCTTTTCAAAATTATCACAGCCAATGAACCAAATTCTTACCCTCACCCAAGGTCCGTGCCACCCTCCAAGCAGAACCATTGTTCATTGAAACAGTTGGTGAATGACTTTATGGATAGACCATCTTAATACACACACCATTTCTCAAATGAATGTAACCTGTTCTCTGTGGGCTGAGAATAAAGTCACTCACTCAAGTCAAATAACTTTGACCATAGCAGGAAGTCTGAATCCAAAAATCGAGCCTACAATTCATTTCTTGGTGCAGTAGAACTATCAACTCTCAGCTTAGCTAGGATGGAGGTAAAACCCTTTGGTGATGTGAGGGTCATTGAAGTATAGCCTTATTACAATGAAATCCAATGTCTAAAAATTGTTCTTATTTTGGGCTTGTTCCACAGTAAGAGCCAAGATTTTATACTCTACTAAATACAAAACAAACAAAAAGACTATATATTTATGTTCATTTAAGAAAATGCTAGTAGTGATGTATTATTTTGAAGCATACAGTTAATATATTTGGAGTTATTTTAAATTTATATTGAGAAAAATGTATTTTCACTATTGCTGTAGACGAGCTTCTACATAAGACTGTTAAATGGATTGTTGTTTTATATCAAACAACATTTATAATACTCATTTTTAATGTTATAATATTTTATAAATTTTAATAATTATGATAAAAAGATATTGTTAAGTATTGAAGGGGGGACTCTGGGAAGAGTGGGGGTACAAAAGGGAAACAAGAATGTGATTCAATTCTATTTACTTAAAGTATGTTTTTAAATGTTAACAAATTCAAATAAATTGAAATCATGTAACTTTTCTGATCATAGTGCAATAAAAGTTTAAAAAAAAAGAAAGTAATTTTTCTAATGTAATATATACTGATTATGGTTTCCACTCCCTCTACTCCTTTTAGTTCCTCCCCACCAAGCTGAGAAATGACTTTTCAATGCCATGAAATGACAAAATTGTATTTACTCATTAATGTCCAGATAATATTAAAAGTTTGAGGATATCTGTTAAGTAATGGAAATAACTTAGTATTATCAAATCTCCTTTACATTTTAGCTGTTTCTTCTAGACTGAAGACTTTTCTTCTAGAAGACGATAGAAGTAGAAAACAGGCAACTCACAAGAAGTTCTAAGATTCATGAGTCCACTCTCTGAGATTGTGTAATTAGTACACAATGACTTAAGAAAAGGCTGTTCTTTGGGATACATTCTATCAAGATGTGTAAAACACAACAAAGATACAGATTTTTCTGAGTCTTCACTTGTGTAGAAGGGCTCTTTGGTGAAATAGCTCTCAGAGTCATCAACGGCCTCTACTCCAATATATATACTCCAATAAACTCACTTGTTCAACAAACTAAATTCAAATATAAAAAAAAATTCAGGGACTTTATTATAAAATGATTCCTTAGATAATAGTGTCATTTATGAAAACATAACAAAAAAGCTACACACAAATTCAGAAAAAAAAAACATAGATCACTTTGGGGAGCTGTTACTATTTAACTGGTTTAAAAAATAAATCCAACCATGTAATATTTTTTAAAAAAAGTCAAATAGTATGTCATTTGATGTTTACAAACATATTTTCTTTAATAAATGCAGTACCAAACTATCTTAGAAATTTTTTAGAGTGCTTCTTCCATGTGCTCTTATATTTAGTCTAAAAATGTTTTCTAAATATGCATACAAAACAGTTATATATATAGTACATCATAGAATACCTATATCTGTTTACCTATGACCTATATTTAACTTGTTTTATAAGATAATTCATCATAAACCTCTAACCAGCTTTAGAACAAGGAGGCATGTGATTGTATATACACATATATATGTACATATATACTATATCTGTATACATACATGTATATATATATATGAATATTTATGTGTGGGGTAAAAGTCACTATGTTGTCCAGGTTATCCTCAAGCACACAGAAATTGCTTGCCTTTTCCTCCTCTGTCTTAGGACTATAAGTAAGTGTCAATATTCCTAGCTAGATCTTTATTTTAAATTACTAAAATCCATACTAGGCTATCTTCCATTTAAGTGAAGTAAACTTTCAACTTAGTAGCTTGAAGTAATAAACATTTGAAAATAACATAGAATTGTCATTAGGTATATGAAAGTGTAATACATGTTGGGGAGACTAAATTTTGCTAGGGTTTTATCTGAGAAATAGAAAATGATTATATATACTGTTTCTGAATCTGATCTTCTTCATGCTTCTCTTTGAAATGTAAAAAAGTAAGTGTTGGTTAGATTTTTCTCAACTTCACCCGCTCATAGTAGATGCTCTGAAGACCATCTGTCCTGTTGTTCTATGTCAGAGCAGATTTATCTCACTATTTTAGAGTGAGATGAATGTGGAAGCCAGATGGAAGGATGTACAACCCATGGGAAAGTAGTACCAGTGAGGCTCAAGATTTTCTTTTTCTAGAAACTTTATTTCTAAAGTTGAGACAGATTCACATTTTTTGTTTTGTTTTGTTTTGTTTTTATGTAGAAGAAACAAGCATTATTCTGTATTTGTTATAAATATTAAGGAAAGTTAAGACCAGGATTGTTGCTATGGACTTAAAGTTGTATGTCTGAAGTTGCTGTGTTGAAGCCCCACTTCCCAATGGGGCAGTACAATGTTTGCAGGTCCCATAGTTAGGAGCTCATCTAATGTAGATGTAGTTATTATGTAGCTACTGATAGGAACCAATATCCTTACTAACAAAGAAAAATACCTTTACTGCCTTTATGTTTTTTTGTGAGGTACCCAAAGAGGATGTTTTGTTTTGTTTTTGGAAGTAAAGGTGGACTTCTCACCAAGCTTTGAACTTTTTAAAATTTATTTTAATTTTTTATTTTTTTACATTTTTTTTTGTAATTACATACCACCCCAGGCCTCTAGAATCACATGTATAAACTGAAAGTTAAGTGTTTATCATTTAAGGAAACGAGTTTTGGCACCTTGTGATCGTAACCTAAGATCACTAACACAGTCAGTAACTACAAAGAGCTGATTGGTGCGGACCTCCTAAGAAGTAATATGGCAGTTATGGAGCCATGAGCAGAAGGAAAACATGTATAGCTTAAAAGAAGCATGTAACATAAGTAGATTATAATTAAACTGAAGAAAAACTGAAGTGAAGCAAGTAGGTAGCTAAGAGAAGTTATAACTGATAGCCTCAATGTCATCTGCTCAAAAAATCTTAAGAGTCTTGGAACTCTAAAGGCTTCATTAACCACTGTAATTATTAGAAATGAAAGTTGGTTAACTATTGAGAAATATTTATAATCATTTGAAATTTCTAAGTGGTAAATATTTAAAGAGAAAAGTATCAAGTTAGAGAAAAATATTTTTTTAGAAATCTTTAGTTCAGTGTTGAATTATAATGCATATAGAGCCAAAATAGTCATAGCTTGCTGAGGTATACTGCACGTAGAGCCATGGTCATGGCTTACAGAGGTAATGCATGTGAATACTTAGTCATTTCTTGCCAAGATATGATACATGTGAAGGTTTGATTATGGCTTGTTGAGGTACAATGAATATAGAGATTTGGTCATGGAGTTGGCTTGGTATTCAGAGCTTGACACTTTCTTCTACAGAGGGATTTGGAAGACACTATCTTTATTCTTCTTCAGTCTTTAGAAGAATGAATCCGGGAAGAGTTTAAAAGGAGAAAAGATTGTGTCTTGGTTAGGGTTTCCACTGTTGTAAAGAGATACCATGACCAAGACAACTCTTATAAAGGAAAACATTTAATTGGGGCTGGCCTAAGTGGTTCAGAGGTTCATCCCACTATCATTAAAGCAGGAAACATGGCAAACTCCAGGCAGGCATGGTGTAGGAGGAGCTAATAATTCTACATCTTGTTTAAAAGGCAAACAGGAGAGACAGGCCCTTAGAAAGCTGGGAGGAGGGCCTTAAAGCCCACCCAAACAGACACACTTCTGCCCAAACATCCACACCTCCTAATGATGCCACTCCCAGAAGCAGCATATTCAAACCATCACAGATGGTTTGAGGAAAGTCATTGATAAAAGGGAGTTCAACTGTAGAAATACTATGACCCATCACCAAATCCTAGGAATGTAAGCAAATAAATTATTTTTCCAGACAATTTTTTGATGGCACAATATTGTAGCCTTTTAAAATAGAGGATGGAGATAACAGTTTGTGTGTGTGTGTGTGCATGTGCATGCGTGTGTGTGTGTGTGTGTGTGTATGTATGTATGTATTCATATGTGAATATGTTTATACACTAAAGAATTAAACAAATATTGAAATCGCCTCAAAAAATACTTTTAAATAGCTCCATACCTCTTTGTTCTATTTACCATCTTCTCTCTCCTACGTTTCCATGGTGGGCTAGAAGGGGGGTGGAAACACATGAGAATCCTTATTAAAAGCAGGTTTAGAAAAATCAAAGCAACAGTCAAACAGCAAGCCGGTGAATTTAGGCAGGAACAGATCTGCTTTACTGTGCAATTTCTCCTTTGTTAGAGTTAAAAGCTGAAAAGGGAAGACATTAAATGCTAGGAAATTTAAAAATAGAAGGGGGATTATATGATGAAAAAAATAATGAAGTTTTGGGAAACACTTGTCATAAGATTAGTAAAAAAATGTATTTAGAAAAAATAAAAATTAACAACGACATTTTTACATTAAAAAGAAAGTTTAGAAATTCGGGGATAGAGTTACTTGTAAAAAGTATTAGTGTGAAAAAAAGAAAACTGTACCCACATTTGGGACATGTCACTTAGGTGACTCACAGACCAAAACTTGAAAGGGCTAGGGTCTTCTTATTTGCTTGGGCATCCACATTTTATTTTATTTTATTAGATGTTTTCTTTATTTACAATATCTCCTTTCCCAGGTTCCCCTTCAAAAGAAAAGAGAAAAATAAGATAAAATTAAAAAAAAACTAAAACAATTCCTTATTCCCTCCCCTCTCCCCCTGCTCACCAACCCACCCTCTCCCAGTTCCTAGCCCTGGCATTTCCCTACACTGGGGCATAGAACCTTCACAGGGCCAAGGGCCTCTCCTCCCATTGATGACCGACTTGGCCATCCTCTGCTATACACATGCTGCTGGAGCAATGAGTCCCCCCTTGTGTACTCTTTGGTTGGAGCTTTAGTCCCTGGGAGCTTTGAGGGTACTAGTTAGTTCATATTGCTGTTTGTCCTAAGGGACTGCAAACCCTTCAGCTCCTTGGGTTCTTTCTCTAGCTCCTTCATTGGGGACCCTGTACTTGGTCCAATGGATGGCTGTGACCCTCTACATCTGTATTAGTTGGGCACTGTCAGAGCCTCTCCTGAGACAGCTATATCAGGCTCCTGTGAGCCAGCACTTGCTGATATCCACAGTAGTGTCTGGATTTGATGATTGAATATGGGAAGGATTGCCAGGTGGAGCAGTCTCTGCATTGTCCTTCCTTCAGTCTCTGCTCCATAGTTTGTCTCTGAAAATCCTTCCATGGGTATCTTGTTCCCCCTTTTAAGAAGGAACGAAGTATCCACACTTTGATCTTTCTTCTTCTTGAGTTTCTTGTGGTTTGTGAATTGTACTTTGTGTATTCTGATCTTCTAGGCTAATATCCACTTATCAGAGAATGCATACCATGTATGTTCTTTTGTGATTGGGTTACCTCACTCAGAATGAACATCCACATTTAAATGTCTTCATTGCATGTATACCTTTACTGAAAGGGCTTTGATTAGTTCAAAATGTGCCAAGTCAATTTGCCAGGACATTACTAAGGAAGTATTAAAATCTATATACTGAAATGAAACTAAGAAGGAAGTTGGCAAGAAGAATGGTAGGGAAGAAGAAAGACCAATCTTTTTCTTGACTGCATTGTGTTTGGACTTAATGGAAGCTAAGGACTTATCGTGGCTGTGTGTAAGTGTGACATTATCAGAAAATATCGCATTTCTCTGTATAACTGAGATCAAAAATTCAACTTGTGCGGAGTGGTTTAATATGGGAAATAAAAGACTGTAGCCTGGGTTCTGGGTTGCATAGCAAGATACAATAGATAGATAGATAGATAGATAGATAGATAGATAGATAGATAGATAGATAGATGGATGGATGGATGGATGGATGGATGGATGGATGGATGGATGGATGGATAGATAGATAGATAGATAGATAGATAGATAGATAGATAGATAGAT
>JADRCD010105625.1:10410-23903 GCA_019843815.1 Montemys delectorum | reverse complement strand
AGGTATGTTGTGGCTTCATTTTCATTAAACTCTAGAAAGTCTTTAATTTCATTTTTAATTTCTTCCTTGATCAAGTTATCATTGAGTAGAGTGTTGTTAAGCTTCCATGTGTATGTGGGCATTCTATTGTTTATGTTGTTATTGAGGAGCAGCCTTAGACCATGGTGATCTGATAGGATACAAGGAATTATTTCAATCTTCTTGTATCTGTTGAGGCCTGATTAGTGACCAAGTATATGGTCAATTTTGGAGAAGGTACAATGAGGTGCTGGGAAGAAGGTATATCCTTTTGTTTTAGGATAAAAAGTTCTATAGATATCTGTTAAATCCATTTGTTTCATAACTTCTGTTAATCTCACTGTGTCCTTGTTTAATTTCTGTTTCCATGATCTGTCCATTGCAGAGAGTGGGGTGTTGAAATCTCCTACTACTATTGTGTGCATTGTAATGTGTGCTTTGAGCTTTAGTAAAGTTTCTTTTATAAATGTAGATGCCCTTGCATTTGGAGCATAGAGGTTCAGAATTGAGAGTTCATCTTGGTAGATCATACCTTTGATGAATATGAAGTGTCCCTCCTTATCTTTTTTGATCACTTTAGGGTGAAAGTCGATTTTATTAGATATTAGAATGGCTACTCCAGCTTTTTTATTGGGACCATTGGCTTGGAGAATTGTTTTCCAGCCTTTTATTCTGAGGTAGTGTCTGTCTTTATCACTGAGGTGGATTTCTTGTATGCACCAGGTTTTCTTTGGTTCTGTGGATTGTAGCATGAATTTCCTGTACTTCATTGCTAATGTCAATGTCTTTCTTTCTTTTTTTTTATTAGATATTTTTTATTTACATTTCAAATGAAATTTACTTTCCCGGTTTCCCCTCTGGAAAAAAAGAAAAAAAAAACCTGTTTCCTCCCCCTGCTCACCAACACAACCTCACCCATTTCCTGGTCCTGGCATTCTCCTACACTGGGGCATAGAACCTTCACAGGATCAAGGACCTCTCCTCCCATTGATGACTGACTAGGACATCCTCTGCTACTTATGTAGCTAATGCCATGAGTCCCACTATATGTACTCTTTGGTTGGTGATTTAGTTTTTGGGAGTTCTGAGGGTACTAGTTTGTTCATATTGCTGTTCATTCAAAGGGGCTGTACACTCATTCAACTCCTTGGGTCCTTTCTCTAGCTACTTCATTGGGGGCCCTGTACACAGTCCAATAGAAGGCTGTTAGCCTCGACTTCTGTATTAGTTGTTTACTGTTAGAGTCTCTCAGGAGACAGCTATATCAGTCTCCTGTCAGCCAGCACATGCTGGCATCCACAATAGTGTCTACGTTGGTGATTGAATATGAGAAGGATTGCCAGTTGGGGCAGTGTCTGGTTTGTCTCTGCTCCATACTTTGTCTCTGCAACTCCTTCCATGGGTATTTTGTTCCCCATTCTAAGAAGAATCAAAGTATCCACACTTTGGTTTTCCTTCTTCTAGAGTTTCTTATGGTTTGTGGATTGTATCTTGGGTATTCCAAGTTTCTGGTCTAATACCCACTTATCAGTGAGTGCATACCATGTGTGTTCTTTTGTGGTTGTGTTACCTCACTCAGGATGATATTCTCCAATCCATCCAATTCCCTAAGAATTTCATAAATTCATTGTTTGTAATAGCTGAGTAGTATTCCATTGTGTAAATGTACCACATTTTCTGGATCCATTCCTGTGTTGAGGGACATCTGGGGTCTTTTCTTCTTCTGGCTATTATAAATAAGGCTGCTATAAATATAGTGAACCATGTGTCCTTATTACATGTTGGAGCATCTTCTGGGTATATGCCCAGGAGTGGTATAGCTGGGTCCTCAGGTAGTACTATGTCCAGTTTCTGGAGGAACCGCCAAAGTGATTTCCAGAGTAATTGTACCAACTTGTGCAATCCCACCAGCAATAAAGGAGTATTCCTCTTTCTCCACAACCTTGACAGCATCTGCTCTCACCTGAGTCTTAGCCATTCTGACTGGTCTGAGGTGGAATCTCAGTGTTGTTTTGATTTGTATTTCCCTGATGACTAAGTATGGTAAACATTTCTTTAGGTACTTCTCAACCATTTGGTATTCCTCAATTTAGAATTGTTTGTTCAGCTCTGTACCCCATTTTTAATATGGTTATTTGGTTCTCTGGAGTCTAACTTCTTTTTTTCTTTTAATTTTTTTTATTGATTTAAGTTTTATAGCATTATGATGAGAAAAACTACATGATTTCAATTTGTCTGAATTTGTTAACATATAAAACATATTTTTAATTAGATATTTTCTTTATTTACTTGTCATATGATTTCTCCTTTCCCAGTTTCCCCTCCAAAACAAAAACAAAAACAAAAACAAAAACCAACAAGAACAAACCCCCTGCTTTCCACCCCACCCTCTCCCACTTATTGACCCTGGCATTCGCCTATACTGGGGCATAGAACATTCACTGGGCCAAGGGCCTCTCCTCCCAATGATGATCGACTTTGACTTTGCAATAAGTAAATAGAATAAATCACATTTTTGTTCCCTTTTGTACCCCAACTCCTCCCATAGACCCTGTTCAATACCTACAATACCTTTTTTGTCATATTCCTCAAAAATTAAAAATATAACAATAAAAATGAGTATTATAAAAGTTGTTTGATATAAAACAACAACCAATTTAACAGTCTTATGTAGATGCTTGTCTACAGCAACACTGAAAATACATACATTTTTCTCAATATAAATCTTAAGTAATTCCAAACCTATTAAATGTATATTTTGAACTAATATATCACTACTAGTATTTTTTTTAATGAACATATATATAAAGTCTTTTTGTTTATTTGTTTGCTTGTTTGTTTGTTAGGTATTAAGCAGAGCTTAAAATCTTGGCTCTTACTGTGGTACAAGCCCAAAATAAGAACAATTTTTAGACATTGATTTTCATTGTAATATGAGAGTCATTGTACTTCAATGACTCTCACATCCCCAAAGGAATTTACCTCCATCGTAGCTAAGCTGAGAGTTGAAAGTTCTGCTGATGTGCACCAAGGAATGAATTGTTGGCAAGATTTTTGGATACAGACTTACTGCTATGGTCAAAGCTATTTGACTTGAGTGAGTGACTTTATTCTCAGCCCACGGAGAACAGGTTACATTCATTTAAGAAATAGTGTGTGCATTAAGATGATCTATCCCTCAAGTCATTCACCAACTGTTTCAATGAACAATGGTTCTGTTTGGAGGGTGGCACAGACATTAGGTGAGGGTAAGAATCTTGTTCATTAGCTGTGATAACCTTGGAAAAGGATTAATCTCAGAGAAAGAGTACCTTATAAAGACCTCTCTTCAAACTTGATACAAGAGTTATAAATGTCAAGCAAAGCATTCAGTCTTACTCTTTGTTGTTCTCTTACAAGCCACCTCCCAAGTTAATTGTTTATGTTTCTTTTGTCTGTATAAATACATTTCGAAATATGTAAGCTGTTCTGAAAACCATAGTATAGTGTAAAAACATGAAATAAACAATACTACTAATAGAGAGGCTGAGATAGGAGAAGCAAGATTTCAAGACCATTATGTGGTACATAGCAAGACACTGTCCACTGTCACATACAAACAAGCTGAAAGTGTATATGGATTGTACAATATTGGGCCTATTTCTCCAATTACCAAATTAGAGAGGCCATTGGATGACAGTCAACAAGTTTCTAATTCCTCATATTTTTGGATTTCAATCGATTAGGATATGTTTGTAATATTAATTTTCATATTAAGATATTAAGAAAAAGTAATTGTTACTTCCTCTCATTTTGGTTGTAAGAGGAGGAATTAGGTTTGTGTGGATTTGTTGAAAGATTAATTTTTTGCTTCTTCTAGGGTATAGTTTTGCTCCTTATGTTGGTGTTTTCCATCTATTATTGTTTGTAAGGCTGAATTTGTAGAAAGATATTGTGTAAATTTCATTTTGTCATGGAATATCTTGTTTTCTCCATCTATGGTAATTGAGAGTTTTGCTGAGTATAGTAGCCTAGGTTGGCATTTGTGTTCTCTTAGGGTCTGTATAGCATCTGCCCAGGATCTTATAGCTTTCACAGTCTCTGGTGAGAAATCTGGTTTTATTCTGATAGGCCTGCCTTTATATATTACTTGAACTTTTTCCTTTATTGCTTTTTAAATTTTTTGTTTAGTGCATTTGGTGTTTTGATTATTATGTGATAGGAGAAATTTCTTTTCTGGTCCAGTCTATTTGGAGTTCTGTAGGCTTCTTGTATGTTCATGGGCATCTCTTTCTTTAGGTTAGGGAAGTTTTCTTCTATAATTTTGGTGAAGGTATGTACTGGCCCATTAAATTGGGAGTCTTCATTCTCTTCTATCCCAATTATCCTTAGGTTTGGTCTTCTCATTATGTCCTGGATTTCCTGGAAGTTTTGGGTTAGGAGCTTTTTGCTTTTTGCATTTCCTTTGACCGTTGTGTCAATGTTTTCTATGATGTCTTCTGCCCCTGAGATTCTCTCTTCCTTCTCTTGTAATCTGTTGGTGATGCTTGCTTCTATGACTCCTGATTTCTTTCCTAGGTTTTCTTTCTTCAGGGTTTCTCTCTCTTTCTGATTTCTTTATTGTTTCCATTTCCATTTTTAGATTCTGGATGGTTTTGTTCATTTCCTTCACCTGTCTGATTGTGTTTTCCTCTAGTTCTTTAAGGGATTATTGTGTTTCCTCTTTAAGGGCTTCTAGCTCTTTCTCTTTGTGTTCTCCTTTATTTCTTTGAGGGAGTTATTTATGTCTTTCTTAAAGTCCTGTATCATCATCATGAGAAGTGATTTAGATCTAAATCTTGCTTTTCTGATGTGATCATGTGTCCAAGACTTACTATGGTGGGAGAGTTGGGTTCTGATGATGCCAAGTGACCTTGGTTTGTATTGTTTATTTTATTACTCTTGCCCTGTCCCCAACTGGTGATCTCTAGTGCTACCTGCCCTTGCTAAATCTGACTGGAGCCTGTCCTTCCTGTGATCCTGGTTGTGTCAGAACTCTTCAGAGTCAAGCTGTCTCTGTGATCCTGTGATTCTGGGATCCTATGATCTTTGGCTTGTTAGAGTGCCTGGGAGTGGATCTTCCACTGGGTGTTGTGGGACTGGGTGCAGAGTTTGCACTCAAAGTCTGCTCAGGGCACCAGCCCAAACAGACTGGAAGCAACCCCAGAATCTAACTTCTTGAGTTCTTTCTATATATTCGATAATAGCCCTCTATCAGATATATCTCATTGTACAAAGAAAGCTCAATTTCAAGTTTATCAAGGACCTCCATATAAAACCAGATACACTGAAACTAATAGAAAAGAAAGTGGGGAACAGCCTTGAGCACATGCAAACAGAGGAAATTTTCCTGAACAGAACACCAATAGCTTATGCTCTAATATTAAGAATTGACAAATGGGATCTCATAAAATTACAAAGCTTCTGTAAGGTAAAGGACACTGTCAATAAGATAAAATTGGAACCAAGAGATTGGGAAAAGATCTTTGCTAATGTCAAATTATAAGTGAGTATATGCAATATATGTCTTGTTGGGTCTTAGTTACCTCATTTGGGATGATATTCTCTAGTTCCATCCATTGGCCTGCAAATTTCATGATGGCTTTGTTTATGATAGCTGAAAAATATTCCATTGTGCAGATGTACCACATTTTCTTATTCATTCCTTAAGAACATCTAGGTGTTTCCAGTTTCTTCCTATTACAAATAAACTCATACGAACAGAGAGGAACTACTTTCCCTGTGGTATAATCTTTGGGGATATACTGAGGTCTTTGGGACTATAGCTGGGTCTTGGGGTATAACTGTTCTCAGTTTTCTGAAGGACCCTCCAAATTGATTTCTAAATTTGTTGCTCAAGTTTGCCCTCCTACCAGCAGTGGAAGAAGATTTTTCTTGCTCCTCATCCTTGCTAGCATGTGATGTCACTTGAGATTTTATCTCAGCTATTCTTTCAGGTAAAAGTTGGAATCTCAGAGACATCTTGATTCAAATTTGCCTGATGGCTAACGATGTTGGACATTTCTTTATGTGCTTTTTACCCATTTGAAATTCATCTGTTGACAATTTTGTTTAGTTCCATACTGCACTTTTATAATGGGCTATTTGGTATGTCAATGTCCAATTACTTGAGTTCTTTATATATTTTGTATATTCATCCTCTGTCAGATGTAGAGTTGGTAAATTCTAACCAAGACAGTGAAAGACCTGTATGACATGAATTGCAAATATCCAAAGAAAGAAATTGAGGAAGATACCAGAAGATGAAAAGATCTCCCATTCCTGATAGAATTAACATAGTGAAAATGGCCATCTTACCAAAAGCAACCTTCAGATTCAATGCTATTTCCATTAAGATTCCTACACAATTCTTTTTCTTCTTCATCTTTTAATTGGGGGGAACTGTTTATTTGACTTTTATATCCCCATAACATTCTACCACTTAAGGAAGCCAGAGTAGGAATTGAGAGAGGGGTTCCATGGTTTGCTCAGCTTCCTCTTTTCTTTCCATTTTTTTTTTCAAATTAACTTTACATCTCATTCATTTCCTCCCTCCCAGTCATCTCTTCACTCAGTTATTCCTCATGTCATCTGTCACTTCTTTTCTACGGGGAAGGGAGTATCATATCAAGTCTCACAAGGTTAGGTTCATCCTCTACCACTGAGGCCAGACAGGGTATCCCAGCTAGTTTATGGGAAGAACTTATCCCATAAACCAGACAACAGCATTTGTGATAGCAGCTGCTCCAGATGTTTGGGACCCACATTAGGACCAAGCTGCATATCTGCTACACACATACAGGGAGGCCTAGTTCCAGTTCATATATGCTCTTTGGTTGGTGGCTCAGTCTCTGAAAGCCCCACAAATCCAGGTTAGTTGACTCTTTGGTCTTCCTATGGAGTTCCTTTGCTCTTTGGAACCCACAGTCCTTTCCCAACTTCTTTCGTAATGGTCCCCAAACTCCATCCACTGTTTCACGGTGGGTTTCTGCACCTGCTTGAGTCAGCTGCTTCATGGAGGCTCTCAGAGGACAGCCATGCTAGACTCCTGTCTATAAGCATAACAGAGTACCATTAATAGTGTCAGAGATCAGTGCTTTGCCCATGGAATGGGTTTCAAGTTGTGTCATTGCCTATTTAGCTCTGTGCCCCATTTTTAGTTGGGTTATTTGGTCTGTTGGTATCTAACTTCTTGGGTTCCTTATAAAATTTGGGACTTAGCCCTCTGTAAGAGGAAATGCAGTAAAGTCCCTTTCCCATTCTATAGACTGATGTTTTGGCCTATTGATAGTGTCCTTTGCTTTAAAGAAGCTTTTCAGTTTCATGAGGTCCTATTTATCAATTGTTGAGCTTAGAGCCTGAGGTGTTCTGTTCAGGCTATTGTCTCCTATACCAATGCAGTCAAGGGTATTTGTGATGGTTTACATATGCTTGGCCCAAGGAGTAGCACTGTTTGTAGATGTGACCTTACTGAAGTAGGTGTATGATTGTGGGAGTGGGCTTTAATATTCTAGTCCTAGCTTTCTAGAAGTCAATATTCTGCTCGCAGCCTTCAGGTGAAGATGTAAAACTCTCAGTTCCTCCTGCACCATGCCTGCCTGGATGCTGCCATGCTCCTGCCTTGATGATAATAGACTGGACCTCTGAACCTGTAAGCCAGCCCCAATTAAATGTTGTCCTTATAAGTGTTGTCTTGGTCATGGTGTCTGCTCACAGACATAAAACCCTAATAAAGACAATATTTCCCAGTCCTTCTTCTATAAGATTTTGTTTGTCTGGTTTTATGTTGAGATCCTTGATCCTCTTGGACTGGATTTTAATTGAAATTGTGAGTGAAGCTTTGATCTTAAAGGAGTCATAGAATTATGAAAAGATACCAGAAACTATGGATGGATAGTTTATGCATAGCACTGTAAAATAACAGCCATGGGTAACCCGAGGTGTAGATTTTCACTAGAAGCCAAGTACGTTGACATTCTGAATATAAACTGCAGCAACAGATCTATCAGACCAAAAATAACTGTTTCTTAAGGTCCATGATTTTGGTGTTATTTTTATGATATCCTAAGTAAAAATAAAGTGTGAGACAAGGGAAATATACTTAACATTAAGTAAAATATACATACATTAAATCCCTATACATTCTGTGTATGCATGCATAAGAAAGCAAAAGAAGATTCATCAAAACAATAGAGATAAGTGCATGTGTTGGCTGTATCTCACAGATACTATGATAGAAGATGCCAAGGAAAATCAGAAATAATATTAGGACATTGAGAGAGCAAGGAAAAATGTCAAACAGGCTGTCTTGAGCAGGTATGTCTTAAGCAGAAGATGTATGGCAGTGGCATAGAAATCAGATCTGTCCCATTGTGAGAGACAAGAAAGAAAAAGGAACATTTTACAGGATGTCTGATGCTGTCCCTCCATTCTTTATTTAGGATTGACATTGCTGGCATTCAAACCAGACGTTAAACAGATTTCATGTGAAAGTTGCTTTTTATTAAAAGCATGGCAGTGCAAATCACTTTAGTGCATGAAGAGATAAGATGAGAGAAAGAGAAAGAGACAAAGACAGAGGCAAAGACAGAGACACACACACACATACACATGAATATACATATACACATATATGGAGAAAGAGAGAGAGAGAGAGAGAGAGAGAGAGAGAGAGAGAGAGAGAGAGAGAGAGAGAGAGAATTATTTGCCTTGGATAGACACTTCTTGGAGGTGGCCAAACTTCTGCTGGGAAAAGTTCAAGAGTATAATGGAGAATTCTCTCCTTGTGACAAGGCCTGAGGCATGGGCCCCTCCAAGAACTTGAGGGGTTATTCATACAAAATCACTTGGCGTTTTCTGCAGGAATGCTTGGTTCCTTTTGTCTTGCATTTGAATTCTTAGCATTGCTCTTGAATGTATTACGTTTACTTTATCTGTCACAAACATTTCCTCAGAATCAGAAAAAGAAAGCTCAGACAATGGTCCAGTTTTCTTCGTCTCTGAGGATCCTGGGAGTGAAATAGACCATTATTCCTCTGTTTGTCAATAATGCAGTTGCATCAACACAAGGTCTTGGTCTGGATACATCAGCTAACGTATGATGTTCTCTTCAGATGGGAACTTAGTTCTAACAAGAATTTGCCCTCCAACCTGTTTCAAAGAGCCGTTAGTTGATTATCAGAAAGCTAGACAAGTTTTGCTATATCACTGGTTCCAGCACCTAATATGAACATTCAGAGTTGAGTCCAGAAAGTGATTCAACTTATTTGTTGAGATCTCTTGGCATTAGAAGAATTAGATCTCCTAATTAGGATATGGGGGATGATAGGTATGAATAATTACATCAAAATGTTCTGTTTATGTAGTCTATCATCTCTCTACACTGTAACTGCAATTGTACCAAACTTGGTCACTTGGGTAAGTACGAATGTACTAGATTAGATACTAACTACTTCCTGAAGCTATGGTTCCTCTTTTGTGATGTAGTACATGGATTAGCAGGAAACCACTGAGATTCAGGAGGAGAAAGAAGGGGAAAGTGTAGTGTACACATTATTTTTAAACATAGGAAGTCTTTAAAAGACAGTACACATGAGAAAAATAAGAAAATGAATGCAAAACATTTTTAGCTGTGAACAAAGAGTTGCATAAATAAAGATGACCTGAGTTGTTGCAGTGCCAGTGTGGTTGTATAAATAAAGATGGCCTGAGTTGTTGTCTTAATGCCAGTTTGTGTGAACTGCACGTTTTGGTCAAAGTCTTCTTTCAACTGTACCATGCATCCTCTTCCAAGTTTTGAATTCTTCCAGGGCTAGAATCCAACAGTTTCCCCACCCCTTCATACACATCTAAACTTCAGGAGCAAGGATATGGGGTTTTGCAACCTTTACTTAGGTCAATATGATACCCTTATGTGAGGGGCTTATACTAAATTAGATTTGTTGTTGTTGTTGTTCTGAACTTTCTATACTTCTTACTCATCCCAAGTTATTTTATTCTCAGTTCAAGGGAGAAAAGTAAAAGGAACCAGGTGATAGGAGTTCACTCTTAGATCCAGCACCCTGGAGGCAAAGGCAGGTAAATCTCTGAGTTTGAGGTCAGTATGGCCTATAAAGCAAGTTCCATGATAACCTGAGCTACCTAGAGAAACCCTGTCTCAAATAAATAGATGATAGATAGATAGGTAGATAGATAGACAAATAGATGAAAAAGAAAGGAAGAAACAAAGAACATAAGAACAAAGAAAGAAGAAAGAATGTTATTTCTATTTGTTATTTTTGCTTTTGCTTTACCATGACAAAATTCCCAAATAACCAACTTAATAAAGGAGGAAGGATTTATGAGGCTCAGGGTTTCAGGAGTTTCAAGCTAATCCTGGGCTTTGTTGATTCTCTGCCAATTGTGAACCTGAAGATTTTTGCAGGAGAAACATTACAAGGGTTACTCACCTATGGTAGAATTCACAGAACAGTGCAAAAACAATAAAAATGTTCAGATTTGAACAAACCTAATAAAGCGAAGACTTTATGATAAAAGGAGGTGGTTATTTTTTTGCTATCGTCCACTGCGCATGGGTGAGAAGCTTGCAACTGTAGAACTCCTGTGAATATATAAAGTGTGTAGGAAGCCAGAAATCCTTTGATGACTCAGGGTGTCCACACACATTCTGTTTCACACTTGAGTGTGTGCTACTGATGACTGCTCTTCTACTGTCCTTGCTTAACACCTTGACACTTCTAAATTGTATAGACACGACTAAGAACTGTTTTATAGTTGTATAATATGGTGTTTGCCCATGAATTTTGTGTTACTTTTAACCTGAATTCAGGTGGCTGTCTATATATGTTTAAATAAACAATAGAAAAAGCTTACTAGATTAAAATGCATATGGTCTTAGTAAGGCTCACATATTTTGGATTTGGTGGACAGGCTCTGTTAAGGATTTGTAAGGCATAGGTCGTGTTAAAATGGATATGAAGAGTGAAGACAGAGAATGCCATGCTTGTATAGGTTACTGTTACAATAATTAGTTCTAATATTTTTGTTTGTTTTATCTATGTATTTGCTTGTAGCTATTGCAAGAGGCAGACCCACTCAGAAAAGCAGGCCTTAAGTAAAATCAAATTGTCATAATACTCAAACTGTAACTATGAAACTGACCACTGTCAAATGATATTTGTGGAATATTAATTCTGTAAAGATTAACCAGAGTACAGAGATTCTTCTCTATTTTTGTTCTCTTTGCTAGCACATCTTTTGACATTTTAATTTCCATTCTGTGCTTGCAAATGGACTCTGCCTGTTGGAATTGAAGTAGATTCAATGGTAGATATCGGCAAGTCAAACTCATCAGTTGCTTTTAAGGAAAGATTAGAATCTGAGTAGAACCCTCAAGCCATTAGAGAATATTACATAATCATGTGTACAATGAATCTGAAATAAGGATACCCACTGTGAAAAGTAATTCTGGATGGGTTCTCATTATCAACTTAAAGATGTCTTTAGCCTGAGGTTTTGTAATATGGTCACACTTATAACAAAAAGATGTTGAAATTGTGGTAACTCATAAGGATAGAAGCTAATTTATTGTTAGATGAATCTTTACCATCTGGAGTATTCCGACTGTGGTTTACATTGGACCAGAAAGTACTTCCCTTACCACGACAAGATAGTTAGATGTGGTCATAGGTGGATCATTCAGTAAATGATGCCTCCAGGAAAGGCTACCAACAAGGATGGTTTCCCATCACCAGTAACAAGGAGGTCAATGTTAGATGCTGGAACAAACAAGAAAAGCTGTTTCTGGAGCAATGTTAGCTTTCACACTTTTTGATACTGTCACAACTACAATACAACATCTGTTGGTAAGCCTCTGCTGAGGCCTACCTGGGAAATTGCAGAGATGGAGCTTCAAGAGAAATCAAGTAGCAACAAACAACTTTTAGAAAGTACACAACTAGGATTTTCCCAAGAGTGATCTGGGATGCAGTGGGTAATGGAAAGAAGAGGAGATGCCTGGCCTCTGGTCAGAGTCCATTGTCCTTCAGGACCTCAGCTAAGTCACAACTATTTCTTTACATCCCACATGTCAGGAAGAGTTTATCCACTTCTTCTAAGTGGCTCTAGTTTTTAGACTTGGGTTTGGAGGAGGAGTTTGGCGTTATCTTCCCAGAGTCTCTGCCTGTTTGGATAACACATTTCAATGATACATGGCAAAAAATACCAGAAGCATCACTATCAAAAATTAAAATAAAAGAAAAAGACACATTGCTTTTCATTCTGACTCCATGTGGCTAGAGACAGTACATTCGATCAAAAAAAAGGAAAAGGTCCTCTCTAAACGTCTTTTTTTTTTTCATACTTCAAGGAAAAAGTCTCTTTTCATCTTGATAAAGTAGACCCAAAATTGATTGACAATACAAGTATATGCTTTCTTCATTCTAAAGGATAGCTTTGCAGATTTGTTTAGGTGCTTTATATATTGTTACAACAATACCCCTGATTCCTAGAAAGTGAAATATTTAAAACTTCATTCCCTAATCTATATCTCACTCTGCATTCATTAGCTGTGAGAGAAGCAACATGTTTATTTTCTCTGTCTGGTATGTCTGTAGTATATTAGAAAATCACATTGGGAATGAAATAAGTGAACCCATTAAAGATATAGGAAAAGTAGCTGCACTGTGAGAAATACCCTAAGAAACTGTCTCTTTCAGGTTCCTAGCCTAATTTCTTAAGTATTCAGTTCTCAGTGGATAACATATAAAGTATTGATCACAGGTATATAATATTACAAAAGATAGCAAAAAGAGGATGAATATATATAGATTGTGTATAAAAACAAAGAAGATATAAGGGTTTATATGTTTATTACCAGGTCAATTTTTTTCAAGATTTTTAGTTTTTTATTTTTTATTTTTATTTATTTGTTTGTTTGTTTATTGCCTGTAAGCCACACCACATACCTTTTTGGAAATCAAGCCTTATAGTCTTCTTCCATCATTCCATAATCAATTATAGCTCTTGAAACCTGAAGACGTTAGAGAGTATTTGTGTCTTACTCATTTGCTCAGTTGCAGTTATATGATGACTATGCTCCCCTTTCAGAGAGAACCCAGGGGTGTAGATACACAGAGTCTGATCTTTGACCACTGAAAACTTCCCTGGATAAAGCTCTGATAGAAAATGTCAGGAATTTGTACCTTTTTCTTTATACCAGTCAACTGTTCCCAATTATTCTCCGTGCTGTCATTTATAAATACTAAGCTTGTACAGAAGAAATTTCCAGGGAAGAAACAGGCTGACATCCAACCTTCCTGGTTGCATTCTATTTTCTGACTTTTCTCGGTGACAGTCATGAAAATGCCAGGATCTAAATTGTAAGACTTGGGGATGGTATTTCTCTAGGTCTCAGGAAAAGTTTATGGGCACTTAAACTTTTTCTGTGAATTATAAAA
>JADRCD010105625.1:0-10400 GCA_019843815.1 Montemys delectorum | reverse complement strand
GGCCTGGTCTTATTGGCAGAAGTGTATCACTTTAATGCTTCACTTTGAGTGGTCTACAAAGCTCCAAGTATGCCCCCGTGGGTCAAAGATTCCTCCTGCTGCTTTCAGATCAAGATGTAGAATTCGTAGCTTCTTCTCCCGTGCTATATCTGCCTATATGCTGTCATGCTCCCTATCATGATGCTGATGGACTCTTCTGACACTGTAAGCCAGCCCCAATTAAATGTTTTCCTTTATGAGAGTTGCCATGGTCATTGTGTTTCTTCACAGCAATAAAACCCCTAATTAAGGCAGTTGGGGTCATTCATTAAATTTATTATTATTATTATTATTATTATTATTATTATTATTTCCTATATATATATGGATTGGCATTAAACACATGATTACAAGGTTACAGGGCTAATGAGGTGATGCCGCTGATTAAGGGACATGCTGCCAAGCTAATTACCTGACTTTAGTTCTAGTACACACAGAGTATCAAGAAAGGTGTTCAAATACCTCTGTATATATGCTGCAGCGTATTTAAATAAAAACACCCAGAAGCACATGCACATACACAATCATTTTTTAGAAATAAATAAATGTAATAAAATCTTTCAAAAATAGGTATTTTTTGACTATTCTAATCAACACCAAAATTTCATTCAATGCTATTTATTCTGTTCTTCTTAAATGATGTCTTTCTCATTCTTCCTTGTAAGATATGCACAACTGCTGAGGAAATTTTATTGTATTATCTTTCAAAATATTCCTCTTCTCATTGATTGACTATTAATAGCCATAAAGGGTTTGGCCATCTCCTCTATTCCCTCCTCTTGGACAATGTTTCCTAATTCAAGTTCAAAATAGAATATTTATACATATATGCTTGACTTCAACTTTTATTTAGTTTGGTAAAAATTGAAGTATCCTGTAAGTATTTTTTTCTTGTAATTTGTTTAAAATGTTTTTCATCTCTTCCAACATATATCTATTCATTACCAAATACTGTCCAAAGATTGTTTCAGTAGATGTTTAGCCCTGATGGCCATAACTGCCTTCCTGTGTTTGGCATGTTATAGGACAACCGAAGAAAGTAGAACCTATTCTATGTCAGAATACTGTAAGAACCTATAAAAGATTATTCAGAAAGAAGAATATGTGTTACATATGCATGGCAGGTGCTAAAGGAAGGTCTCACTGACTAAGAAAACTTTATTAGAAGTCTCATGCTGGTAAAACAGTAGCCACTCACACATATAAAATATGAGGAAGTTCTTAGCAAATGCCAGGGAAAAGGTTCAATTTTCTTGAAAAAAAAAAAAAAAAAACCTTTTGTCTTCTTTTCAAAGTTATTTTGATATATTTTATATTTTTATTGCTAAGGGAAATGATTTTATATATGTAATTATTTCATAATTAGAGTCATTATTACACTGGCTAGATTACTGCTATTGTACAGATGAGGAATTAATTTGCTTACTATTTCTGTTCAGCACTATTGATATTGAGATGCTATTAAAAATGGATCTGCATGACATGTAAGTACAAAAAGAGGTCCTGCTGCTCTGGACAATCTACAGTTTTAATGCCAGAAGTAGAAACTCAGACTGCTTACTGTTTGTTAGGTAGACACAAAAAATTTTCAGAAGGCAAAGTTTTCAGAACTGTCAGTTTTGAACATTGAATGAGGAATCACACACACACTTCTATTAATCCCTTAATTCACTTATGTTACTGTTTTATCCAACCAATGTTAAATTTTTATGTTATTATTATTAATAATTGTTCACACTGATATAACTTACTTGTGATCCATATTTTGTGTTTTGTGTCTGCCTGGCATTCTTTTTTCTGTTTGTTTTGATCTTTTAATTTTTTTTTCTAGTGGGCAGTGGTGGCACATGCCTTTAATCCCAGCACTTGAGAGGCAGAGGCAGGCAGATTTCTGAGTTCAAGTTCAGCCTGGTCTATAGAGTGAGTTCCAGGACAGCCAGGAGCTCACAGAGAAACCCTGTCTCAATAAAAAAAAAATTATCCATACATCTGCTCTTTTTTTCTATACTCACTGTAATCCCTCCTCTGTAAGACTGACAAACATTAAAACTCTCAACATAATGGAAACATTTAAAGTCTACTAGTTTTATCTTACCAGAATTATTGTGTGTGCTTTCTTTAGTTTTCTTTGGTGTAGTTTTCAGTGGGCGTAGGATTTGAGGAGAAGCTATATTCTTCTCAGAATCTTCTGCTCACATTCCCTGGCTTTACTTTGAAGAACTTTGCAGACTATGTTCAGGTTTGTTTGCATATATGTATATATGCATAAAGCATAGTAAAGCACATGACTCTATGCTCAGAATTAAATATTTTTCACACAGATGATTGTGGTAGGAATAGATTTATTCTTTCTTCCTGTTTTCAGAAACACCATTTAAATCATTGCTCTGTCTACTTTTCTATTTTCTACTTTCTTTGCTTAAAACTTGTAAGTATTGATTCTTTTCCTTTGAAAGTCTTGAGAACATTTAAATTGACCTACAGTTTTTTCTCACTGATAAATAATTATCAATTATTTTTTGTAATTTTAATATCTTTCTTCTTTTTATCTTAAAACTATTTTGATATTCTAATACTATTACTTACTACTACTACTAAGTATAATATATTGTACAATTACAAATTTGGATTCACAGTTTTTATTCTATATATTCCATGTGGCAATATGTTAATTGTGTCATTCATTTTCTTTTTTAAGATTTATTTATTTATTTTATGTATATAAGTACACTGTAGCTGTCTTCAGACACACCAGAAGAGGGCATCAGATCCCATTACTGATGGTCATGAGCCACCATGTGGTTGCTAGGAATTGAACTCAGGTCCTTTGGAAGAGCAGTCAGTGCTCCTAACCGCTGAGCCATCTCTCCAGCCCGTGCCATTCATTTTCTGTAATTCTCCTCAAATTACTAGGAATATAATGTTTTTGAGATTCTAAAACATATTTAAATTTTGCAGCTACACATAATTTTCAGAGCTATACTTCTGCTTTCCATATTTACTGTTTCATCATCTTTTTTTATTGTACAACATTTCAAATGAATATTAATTATCAATCATTCCTGAATGGAGAGAGGGATTTCCAGGCGTAGTTATGGACAACTGAAATGGCACAAAGAGTGATACTGGTTATTTTGCCAGTGGAGATTGTGGTTGTGTCATCTTACATATCTATCTTAATTTGAGTTGAAATGTCCTTCAGGAGTGGACATTTTGTGTACTTGTTTGCTAACTCAGATGATGTCAGTACTTTGGATAGCCTGAATATTTGGTAAATAGGTTCTGCCTGGTTAAAATGGATTCACTGGTAGGAGCAGTTTAAGGATTATCTTTCTAGTTCCTGCATTTTTATCTGCTTCTGGTCCATTAAAATGTAAGCACTCTCTGCAACATACTTCCAACATCAGAATTTTAACTCTTCTCTTACACCTTCCCTTGTAATGATGAAATGAAACCTTTTGAAACTTTGAACCCGAATACATCTTGTATCTCTTAAGAGGCTTCTATCAAGTATGTTGTCCCAATAATATAAATGAACTAGATCAAAGCATATGTTTCTTGCTATTTTCTCCAGAATTCTTAAAACAATTAAAATGAATGAGGACTCATCCTACTATGCTCTTCTACTTATACATTTTGTTTACTTGTTAGTTTCTTTCTTTCTCTTTTTTATTCCTTCCTTCCATGTTCTCTTTCATTCTCTTTTTGTCCTCTTTCCACTTGTTCCTTTTTTCCTTCCTTCCTTCTTTCTTTTGCTCTCTTTCTTTGTTTTCCTTTCCTTCTTCCTTCCTTTCTTTTTTCTTTCTTTCTTTCTTGCTTGCTTGCTTGTTTGCTTGCTTGCTTGATTGATTGATTGTTTGATTGGTTGATTGGTTGATTGGTTGATTGTCTCTGCTATTTTTCCTTTGATATAACCACTTTCATGTAGCCAGCTCACACCAAACCTTTTAAAGTTAATATAGCTAAGCTAACTCCTGATCTTCCTACTTCTACCAGTCAAATGTTGGCTTTGCAGACATGTGCCACAGCCTTAGGCTGTGTCCTCTATACTCTGAATTCCAGCCTTTTTATTCATCATCTGCAAAATGTTGGAACAGTTGACTTTTCTTGAAAACATATGTCTCGGGGCTAAGGAGATAGCACAGCTGGTAAAGTGCTTTCTGTATAGGCATGTGCATCTTCATTTAATCAGCACAATCCAGTTCAGAAAGCCTAGTGTTGTAATGTTGAGATCTCAACATTGAAGAAATAGAGATGGTAGATAAAGGTTTCCCAGGCTTGTCAGCCAGCCAGCCTAGCTTACTCCGCAAGCTCCAGGCAATGAAAGGCCAGGTATCTCAAAACAAACTAGATGACTACCGAGAAATACTACCTGAGATTGAGCTATGACCCGTGAATATGCACCACATTGCACACACACAAGTACACAAACACACATACACATATTGAAAAGTAGATAAATGAAAATATCATGTTGTTTGTGTTATGTTCATTGCTGTGGTGAATATATATCCGAGAAAAACTTAAGAGGAGGAAATATTTATTTTGCCTCAGGGTTACTACTCTTTTGATCTACGCTTTCACCGGCTCTTGCTTCCTTGCTTGCTCTAATAAAAACCTTGACTTTTCACTCTACTGCTGAATTCTTTCCAAAGCACAAGTCCAGAGGCTGCAGTTAAGGCCAGAGGAAACTGAAGATCTCTCTGTTACTTTGATAGTTGTGCAATATGAAAAGGTAAAGGCTGAGACTTAACAACATACTACTTTAAAGTGAAATTTGAGTTTTAAATAATTAGCTTTTTAATATTTGGGGAAGAATGTATACTATTCTCTATTTTTGTGCCATATTTTTGGCATCAGTATTGATTTTCAACAAACCTGGTGGAATCTTTTTCATTGAGACTTTGTCTCCATTTCATAGATCTTCATCCAAATAGTTATCTAAAAGGAGACATTGTTTCTACTTAACACTATAATTTTACTCAATTTTGTACCATGGGGGATAGTCAAAATGAATGCAAATAAACAAGAAAATTATGTTATTTTTTTCACCATGACACATTATCATTTCAATTTGTCAACCTCCTACCCTAAATTTTAACAGCTAATTAGCACATCCTTTAACTTGCGAGGAAGAAAACACTTATTAGAATGGCAGGTGGCTGGGTCCTAAGTTCTTAGAAATGTGTGCCATTTCTTTGGAAGATGAAAAGCAACAGATGAAGGAAATGAAAGTGATGCCAGTTTGGAATTCTGTTCCTGGAGTTTTTCAAATATTTTTCAACAAAATGGACTTATCTAGCATGAATTTAAAAGGATTGCTTAACATAAGCAATCAAATATTTAGCACAGTCTAGTAATTATTAGGAGGATTGTTTCAAATTTTCTACTTCACCTTGGTCAAAATACATTACTAAAGGGGCCTCTTCATTCTTGTAGTGATCAAAATAGGGTACCTTAAAAAAATCAAAGCAATAATTTATCATGTTTTCAGTTTCCTAGTAATTTTGTTTAGCATAGTGCTTATTATAAAGTAATTATAAAGGAACTGATACAAAGGTTGAGAAGTATTTTCTTGCCAACATGAACTTAAACTTATTGACACAATGAGCAGCTCTCCTATCTTAAAATATACCTGTGCCTGGGAGGATCTTGCCAGTAAACTTCTACATTTGAGGAAGTTGCCCTGATTTGCATTGACATTCAATAGCTTTCCCCAGGCAAAAGCCTGAAGACAGTCATCTGTTGATACCTGTCGGTAGGTAGAGGAAGGCCACAGAAGAGCAGTTCTATAAAAGCAATTATTTCCCTGACTGTACCAAGAAAGGCATTAGAGAACAAAAGGGTATCTGCTCAGTTTAAAAAGTTATTTTTAATCCAAATATTTTTGAAAGCTTATTATTTTGAATATAATTTAATAGCAGTAAATTACCAGTGTGTTTCTGAGTTCCAGGATAAAACCTATAGTTATCAGTATATATGACTTATCTCTGATATCAAGCATTTAGCATTAAACATGCACTGTAGGTAGCTTAGTCTATCTAGTCCATTTTTTATAAAAAAAAATTTAAGAACAATATAGAGTTTTAAATAATGTAGGGTTGTATCTCCAACTATGTTAGATTACATACCTCTAGAGGTTAAGTTTTTTATGTATAAAATGGAGATATATTATTTAACTTCTTGATCAATTGTGACAATTGCATTTAACAACCCAGTTTAAGTCTCTGCCCAGTTCCTAGTAACATTATATAGAGAGTACTGAATAAATCCAAGTCCACTACTATAGTTAATATATTATCAAAATTTAATGTCTACTGTGAAGATATGTTTATATAACTATTACTTTGATTACTGAAAGATGCTAAAATTACTTAAAATTATAAATCTGAGGAAGTATATCTTTAAGCACTTTTAGCAATGATAACAACAAATCATAAATTTGTAGTAAAACTTTGCAACTATATACAAATATATTCTGGAATCACACCTTCAGAGAGAGAGCATTTTTCAATATTCTGGAAACATTAATGAATAACCCTCTTGAGGGGCACAAATTAGTACATAGAAAGGTACCAATAAAAAGTTAAATTTTTGGAATCACATACTATTTTATTGGGAGAAAAATACTAAAAGTGAAAAAGCAAAATCTAACCTAAATGCTGTATATGGCTGGACAGTGCAGGCTTGTAATTGCAGCTCTTATGGATCTGAGTAAGGCAAAGATGGAGATCAAGGTCAGTCGTGTCTCCATATGGAATTTACAGTAACCTCTGCTGTATGGAAACCTGTTTTGTGATTCTTTGTTTGTATGGGGTCTCCCATGTAAGTCTCCTTTCCTTAGAACTTAATATGTAGATGAGGCTGGCCTTGAACTCACAGAAATCCATCTGTCTCTGCCTACCAAGTACTAGAATTAAAGGGATGTGCCACTGAGCCAAGAAAACCTCTTTTAAAATAATGTTTTTATTTTCACATTCATGTTGTAAAATGACATCTTTTATGTGATAAGGAAGCTTGGAAGTGTGACTTTAGACTAATTCAAATATCTAAATAATGGCAAAGCTATGAAAATTATAGGCAACACTTTCCTGCTGGTTTACTATTCTAAGTGTTCAATCAAGTTAACCCTATCAGACCAAGAACCATGGGACTATAAAGAGCAAACCGACAAAGCTTCATATGAAGAAGTATTTCTTTTTCAAAAATCTATTGCAGTTGTTAAAAGAAATATTAGTAAATGATGTGACTTGCCAAGATGGGGGCCCAGGATCACAGGGAACAGTGGGCAAAGGGGAACCTTCTAGCAACAGAATCAGGTATGCTAATATAAGTATAAGTATACACTAATAATTATTTTAAAACACCATGACCAAGAAAACTCACAGAAGAAATGGTTTCTTTCCATGTATATAGAAGTCCAGAAGGATAAATATGCATCCCAGTATTTGCAGAGAAGTGTTGCAGCAAGCACTAGACATGGGGGCAGGCATAGCGGGGAGCCAGCTACACAGCCCAACACAGGAAACAAAAGGACATTATTTAAGATGGTGCAAGTGTGGTCATTTTGATTTCCATTTTCCTGATGAGTAAGGATGTTGAACACTGCTTTAGGTGATACTCAGCCATTCAAGTTTCCTCGGTTGAAAATTCTCTGTTTAGCTCTGGTCATTTTTTTAATAAGATTCTTTAGTTCTCTGGAGTCTGACTTCTTGAGTTCTTTGTATATATTGGATGTTAGACCTCTATTGGATGTAGGATTGGTAAAGATTTTTTCCCAATCTGTTGGTTGCAGTTTTGTTCTATTGACAGTGTCCTTTGCCTTACAGAAGCTTTGTAATTTTATGAGGTCCCATTTGTTGATTCTTGATTTCGAGCATAAGCCATTGGTGTTCTGTTCAGGAAATTTTCCTCTATGCCCATGTGTTCGAGGCTTTTCCTCACTTTCTCTTTTATTAGATTCAGTGTATCTGGTTTTAGTGGAGGTCTTTGATCTACTTCATCTTGAGCTTTGTACAAGGACATAAGAATGGATCAATTTTCATTCTTCTACATGTTGACCACCAGTTGAACTAACACTATTTTTTGAAAATGCTGTCTTTTTTCCAAAGGGTGGTTTTAGCTCCTTTGTCAAAGATCAAGTGACCATATGTGTGTGAGCTTCACTTTATACCAGTCAGAATGACTCAAGTGACAGCAGATGCTGATGAGGATGTGGAGGAAGAAGAACACTCCTCCATTGTAAGCTGGTACAACCACTCTGGAAATCTGTCTGGTGGTCCCTCAGAAATTTGGACAGAGTATTACCCTATGACCCAGCTATATCACTCCTGGGAATATACTCAGACAACGCTCCAACATGCAATAAGGACACATGCTCCACTATGTTCATAGCAGCCATATTTATAATAGCCAGAAGCTGCAAACAATCCAGTTATCCGTCAACAGAAAAATGGATACAGAAAATGTGGTACATTTACACAATGGAGTACTACTCAGCTATTAAAAACAATGACTTCATGAAATTCTTAGGTAAATGGATAGAACTAGAAAATATCATGCTGAGTGAGGTAACTCAGTCACAAAAGAACACATATGGTATGTATTTACTGATAAGTAGGTATTAGGCAAAGATCGTGGAATACCCATGATACAACTCATGGACCACATGAAGCTCAGTGGATATTTCAATACTATTTAGAAGGGGGAACAAAATAATCCAGGGAAAGAGAGAATGAGAGGGACTGGGCAAGAAGAGAAGAGGGGGAGGGGAAAAGAGGGAAGAATCAGGTAGAGCAGGAAATGGAGGAGATGTACAGAGAGGTCAGGAAATTGAACAGAGGAATGTAGTAATGTGGGATAGTGAATTGGGGTTACCAAGTTGAAAGTCCCAGATGGCAGGAAAGCAAGAGCCTCCCACAACCTCAGGGGAATGACATGAGCTGAAATACCCCACAAAAGGGAGTGAGAACCTGTTGAGACTATATACAGGGGTTAAGCATAGACACCTTGTTGAGGATGGGGCCACACACACCCACCTCCAAAGTTTTAACCCAGAATTGCTCCTGTGTAAAGGAAATACAGGGGCAAAGAGTTGAGCAGAGACTGAAGGAAAGATCATCCAGAGACTATCCCATCTGAGGTTCTATCTCACATGCAGACACCAAACCTACACACTATTGCTCATGCCAAGAAGTGCTTGCTGACAGGAGCCTGATAAAGCTGTCTCCTGAGACACTCTGCCGGATCCTGACCAATACATATGTGGATGCTCACAGCCAACCATCAGACTGAGCACAGACACCTCAATGGAGGAGTTAGTGGAAGGATTGAAGGAGCTGAAGGGGCCTTATCTGACATCAATGGGAGGGGAGGCTCTTGGTTCTTTGAAGGCTTGATGCCCCAGAGTAGGGGAATGCAAGGGCAGCGAGGCAGGAGTAGAAAGGTGGATGGGGAGCACCCTCATAGAATCAGGGTAAGGGGAGATGGGATAGACGGTTGGCTGAGAGGAAACTGGGAAAAGGGATAATCTTTAAAATGTAAATAAAAAAATAAAATAAAAGAACGGTGCTCTCAAATTCTATCCACAGTGGTATACTTTGCATGGAAAGCTGTAACTCCTAACTGTCTCCCCAACACCCCCAACAGATAACCAGACATTCTAATGCATGAGAGACAATGGAGAATATTTATCATTCAAACCACCATTCAGGGATCACTGTGCAACCAGAGATTCTATATTTTAAGTTATCTACACTGAATGAAAAGAGGTAGTTTTTAAGACAGTACTAAAAGAAAAAAAAAAGATCTGTTTGTGGTAAGAAGTGTGATTAATTTTGAACAGAAGATCTTTAGTGGAAAAGACAAGTGTCATTTCTGAAGGGTAACAATAAAAAGATTCCATGTAGTGTTCCAAGTTTTCTCTCCTTTCTGCCAACATTTGGTTGTATTCCCTAGTGACAAAGGCACAGAATAGAAGCAAACAAGAGTCTCGGATTGGCATATTCAAGGAGGTATCCTGAAATGTTTCCTAACTTGTTTCAGAATATTCTTGAATGTGCAACCTATATAAAGTTAAAATTGTGAAATTTAGTGGATTTTTTTCTTAATATATTTACAGCTTTTATTATATGGAAATTTTAATATGATATAAAGCTACAACTTAAATACAAGGAATCTTAAATATATACATATAAAAGGAAATTACATTGATTTAGTTGATATATTTTTTTGCTGACTATGAAAAATAGAGTTATAGTTATAGTAAAGTGTCTCTATTTGGGAATAAAATATAAGGAAATAAACTATATGTGTGTGTATATATGATATATATGTGTGTGTGCATATATATATATATATAT
>JADRCD010105624.1:17767-29060 GCA_019843815.1 Montemys delectorum | reverse complement strand
TTTTTTCAAGACAGGGTTTCTCTGTGTAGCCCTGGCTGTCCTGGAGCATTCTGTAGACCAGGCTGGCCTCGAACTCAGAAATCCGCCTGCCTCTGCCTCCCAAGTGCTAAGATTAAAGACATGTGCCACCACTACCCGGTAGGTCATTTCTTTTTTTTGTTTTGTTTTGTTTTGTTTTGTTTTGTTTTTCAAGACAGGGTTTGGTCATTTCTTTTTAAAAAAGCATATCTTCTTTCCCAAAAATGGAAAATTGATCATTCCCTATCCTAAACATTTGTTATATTTCTGTGGTGAGCTTTTGGGTTTTTTTGTTTTGTTTTGTTTTTTTATATCAAGTTTGATATATCGGTAAAACTGAATTTATAATTTCTTGTATGTACGACCTAGAACTGCACTGTTTAGCTTAAAACCCATTATTCACATGTGGTCACCTAGCGTTTCAAATGTGTCTAGTCCCACACCAGATGTACTGAGAGTATAAAATGGGTGTTGTAATTCAAGATTTAGTATTAATGTAAAGTATAAAGTATTTCATGAATATTTTCATTTACAACCTAAACATTGAGACAGCAGTATTCTGGCTTTGTTAACTAAAATACATTAAAATTATTTTACCTGTTTTTTTTTTTAAACTTTTTTATTTATATAATTTTTTCTTTTTTCTCCTTTTTTTTTTTTTTTTCTTTTTTCTTTTTCCAGACAGGGTTTCTCTGTGTATCCCTGGCTGTCCTGGAACTCACTCTGTCTCCCAAGTACTGGGATTAAAGACACCACTGCCTGGCTATTTTTTTTTTTTTAATGTGGCTACTAAAGAATTTTAAAATAGCCTGGTTTGATGTTATGTGCCTTATATATAACATGAACTGTTTGAAAAGCTAAGTCATGAGGCTCCTAAGTTCAATGCCCGCAGCTCAGTAGAACATTTGTCTAGCATTCACAAGGACCTGTGTTCAGTATCCAGTACTAGGCAAGGAAAGAAATTTTTTCTGAGTGCCTTTGTGCTTAGAAATATACCTGGTATATTTCTCATGACAGTGTTGGTCTAGTATAGTTTTATAACTACCATTGTAATTTTTTAAAACAACCTTTATTGTGGTATGGCTTATATTCTATAAAATTCATCCATTTTAATTTTATAATCTAGATGTCCTTAGAGAAGTTTGCTGTTGTTACTGTAATTCGATTTTAAAACATTTTTGTCGCCTCAGAAAAACCCCTTATTCACAGTCATTCTCCATTCTAGCATATAGGACTAGGTAAGCGTTTAATTTATTTTCTGATTCTATTTTTGCCTTCCTTGCTTGTTCATGCAAGTAGAATACTGCCTGGTCTTTTGTGAGGGGCTCTCTCGGTAGGTCATAGAGACCTGACCTATGTCGTAGAAGAACCATATTTCTCATTTTTAATACCTGTAGAATAGAATGACTACTTCTTGTGGTTTGTTAGTTGTTGAGTTACTGTTTCACTAGGCTAGCCTTAAACTTGTTAGGTAGCTCAGGCTGGCCTCAAACTTGTAATTCTCCTACCTTAGCCTTCTAAATGCTGGGATTGTTGAAATGTACCACCATATCTAGATAGAGCTACTTTTTTGTTGTTGTTTGGGTTTCTTTTTTTGTTTTTTTTTGTTGTTGTTGTTTTGAGACAGGGTATCTCTGTGTGGCCCTGGTTATCCTGGAACTCACTCTGTAGACCAGGCTGGCCTCAAACTCAGAAATCCGCCTGCCCCTGCCTCCCAAGTGCTGAGATCAAAGGCGTGCGCCGCCACCGCCTGGCTGGGGTACTTTTTTTTTTTAAGTACCACAAAACAAACAGAAAAGTAACACTGGCAAAATAAGCTTAAGGGGAAATTAGAACGTTATTTTCCTGGTCTGCTAGCTGAGGCTTCTCTGGAACTTGGTTTTTGCATCTATGAAATCAAAAAATAGATACTGTTAAAGTACTTTCTGTGTGTAAAGCCACTGTGGGTCACCGCCCTGAAGGTCAATAAAGCAATTCCTGCCTTGGGTTTGTACTCAAAATTAGAAGAAAGAGAACAGTAAACAATTAAGTTGGAATACACCATAGAAGAGCAGACTGGGCCATTTAGGATTTGCGTTATCTGGACCAGGTTTGTAAAATTATTTATATATTTAATCTGTTTCTTTAAATAAGAAGTTTCACAAATTTTTAAAAGATGAACATTTGGTGCTATCCGTTGCACAGTCCTATTTAAAAGAGTAAGAATTTGCCTACTAGACTTTATTTTATTTTATTTTAAAGATTTATTTTATTTATTTTATGTGTATGAGTACACTGTAGCTATACAGATGGTCGTGAGCCATCACGTGTGTAGCTGCTGGGAATTGAACTCAAGACCTCTGCCAACCCCTGCTCGCTCTGCCCCCACTCTCTCTGACGTAATTCACTGTAGCTGTCTTCAGACGCACCAGAAGAGGGCACCCGATCTCATTACAGATGGTTGTGAGCCATCATGTGGTTGCTGGGATTTGAACTCAAGATCTTCTGAAGAGCAGTCAGTGCTCTTACCTGCTGAGCCATCTCTCCAGCCCCGCCTGCTTGACTTTATCTATGTAATCATGGAATTTATTCTAGAGGGGCTTGAGTGAGGCATGCCATGGTCAGAGTTGTTGTTATTGCTGCTGCTGCTGCTGTTGTTGCTGTTGTTGTTGTTGCTGTTGTTATTGCTGTTGTTGTTGTTGTTGTTATTGTTATTATTATTATTATTATTATTATTATTATTATTATTTACAAAGCATTTCTGGTGATTGGTAGAAGCCATAGCAATAATAAAAGCAAGAAGTGTTTTTTGTTTTGTTTTGTTTTGTTTTGTAAGTGTTTTGAGGCTGACTCATTTTAGAAGAAAATGTGATGGTGATACATCATTAATAGGAAGATTTATACTAGATATTGATATGCCTCAAGTTTTTCTGGAATTTTAGCAGAGTTAGTGAGCTGAAACAAACCAGGTTCTTTATGTATTAGCAGATTAGTGAGATGGATATATAGCTCAAAGATCATGACTTTAATTTCTAGCACCAAGTAAATAAATAATAATAAAAGAAAGAAAGAAAATGTACTTTTCATGGAGAATTTGATTCTTAACCTGGCACTTATCCTTTCACTGTGCATTGAATGTTCATCTTTAAACGTTTTGTGAAACTTCTTGGTTAAAGAAACAAATTAAACATGTAAATGGCTACTTCTACTCCTTATTGAAACCCAGTAAGATGACAAAAGGTGATTTTAAAAAAATAAATCATAGAGATAGAAAAAACAGGACACAATGATAAATTTTTTTTAAATTGATGTTAAATTATTTTTAGGTTTGTGCCTGAGTGTTTTTCCTGCATGTATTTATGTGTACTATGTGTGTGCCTGATGCCTGAGGAAGTCAGAAAGCATCAGATCCCCAGAACTGACTCTAGTTACAGATGGTTTTGAGCCACTATGTAGGTACTAGGAATCAAACCTGAGTCCTCTAATAAGAGCAACAAGTGTTAACCACTGAGCCATCTTTCCAGCCCTAACAATAAAAGTCTTGACCCTAGGGGCTGGTGCGATGGCTCAGCAGGTAAGAGCACTGACTGCTCTTCCAAAGGTCATGAGTTCAAATCCCAGCAACCACATGGTGGCTCACAACCACCCATAATGAGATCTGACGCCCTCTTCTGGTGCGTCTGAAGACAGCTACAGTGTACTTATAATAAATAAATTGTAAGTACATCTTAAAAAAAAAGATTTAAAAAAAAAAAGTCTTGACCCTAAAAGGCAGACACTACAATTCAGTCTGTTTTTAAAGAAATTAGGCTTATTTTACTTTTGTGTGTGTGTGTGTGTGTGTGTGTGTGTGTGTGTGTGTTTGTGTGTATATGTGAGTGCGTGTGTATGAGTATGTGAGGCACAGGTGGGGGTGTCAGGGAGCTGCCGTTAAAAGCCATTAGATGATTAATTCCCTGGTCCTGGAGTTACAGGAGGCTGTAAGCTACCAGATGTGGGTACTGGAAACCCAACTCAAGTCTTTTCTAGAGCAACAAGTGTTTTAACCACTGAGCCATTTCTCTAGCCCCAGTCAATTGAATCTTAAGCCACTACTGAGAACACATAAGAACCAAGATGATTCAATACTTTATGATCACTTGTGAGCTATACTCAGCAAGCAGTACCTGCCATTCTGGGCATAATGGTGGGTGCTTTCATGTCTGTAAAAGAAACTGAGATTCCTATAATTTTATCTGATATGTGACGTTGCCTCACTCTCCAAGATTTAATTTCTGAAAAAATTAGAACAGAGGATTGAGATCTCCATGGTGTAGCTAGTACAGTTAAAGATGTTTTTACTCTAATCAGGGTAAAAACAGTAGGATTCATCTTTGTGTACATACTGGATCCTGGCCACTTTTCTCATTTACTTGTTAGTTTGTTGACAACTGGGTCGTTTCCTGCAGACAGAAACTATGAGTATTTTTTAGGAAGGGAAGGGAAATTTGGGAATCTGACTGTAAGAAGAAAACAACTTTCTAGAATTTCCCAGATTAAATAGTTTACCTTTCATCCTGCAGTGAAACTCAACAAGTTGATAAATGTCACCTATGTGCTTTTTGGAGTGGAGCTTTCATTCAGCTTTGTTGTTGTTGTTGTTGTTGTTGTTGTTGTTGTTGTTGTTGTTGTTTTCTTAAGAATAAATAGGGAACCCCAGATTATCCTGTAATCAAAATGAAACAAACAAAAAAACCTAAGAAAAAAATAGAACAGAATAGTAAGAAAGCAACTTGGAGAAATAGGTTTGCCAGGAAGGAATAAACTTTAAAAGGAAAAGACTCCATTAACATGATAAAATATTCATTATTTTGCTTTCATAGATCCATAGCCCAAAAATATTTAGTAAGAAATTCCACAAATGAACAATTGCTTTAAATTGATATGCTATTTTATGTAGGGTGCTGAGATCTAATGTTACTGTACTCTGTCCTAAGGCCCTACCTGAGGCATTAATCATTCTCTCCTCCTTTTGTCCATTGCACCATGCCCTAGATGCTACCCATATTGTTAGTCACTGAGTCTGTCTTGGTTAGTAGATTGAGTGCCAAGGTAGAGTAGTGCTTGCTTTCAAACAACCTTTGACTTACATAATAATATCCTTAAGTGTAAGAGTAGTGATATAGGGAGGTCATATGACAAGAGAAGTGTATTTTTTTTCTGTGAAGTTACAACTTAAGAAAAGGAAAAAAAAATATATGCTGAGGTTGCTAGGATCTTGTAAAGGGGGGGGGGGAGGTGCCAGGTTTGTCACACTGCAGACTGCAAAAAGTACATTGTTAAGATGAAACAGTGAAACAGTCTGGGGCTGGAGAGATGGCTCATCAGGTAAGAGCACTGACTGCTCTTCCAGAGGTCCTGAGTTCAAATCCCAGCAACCACATGATGGCTCACAACCATCTGTCATGGGATCCAATGCCCTCTTCTGGGTATCTGAAGGCAGCAACAGTGTACTTATATAAATAAAATAAGTAATCTTTAAAAAAAAAAAAAAGATGAAACAGTCCCCATCAAATTTCCATTTATATGTATGTGTAGGAAAAACAATGTTATATGTAGGGGGCTTCCACAGAGAGTCTTATAAGAGGGACTGCCTCTCTGAAAAGCAATATGCTGTTTCAAAAAGCATATAGAGAAACTACTGAGCTCTTGGGACATTGAAACGTTGATAGCAAAAGTGAAATCCAGACAAGGGGGGAGACAGAAAATAAGTACTTGAAATAATAGGATGAAAAGATAAAAATGAGAAAAGGTAGGAAAAACATTATAAAATCTGTATAGTATCAGATAATAGAAATCACAAAGAGTAGATAAATGGTAGAATTATTAATAAAATTTTAAAAATAAGATTCTTATTTTATATGTTTGGTTGTCTTGTCTGCATGCATTATCTGTGCACTATGTGCATTACTGGTACCCGTGAAAGCCAGAAGACGGCATTGCACCTTCTGAAAGTAGGGCTGCAGAAATTGTTAGTCACCATGTGAGTGTTGGCTATTAAATCTGGGTACTCTGGAAAAGCAGCCAGTTCTCTTAACTGCTGAGCCTCTGTAGCCCTAAAAAAATTTTTCTTGAAGGATTTTCTTGAATCAAAGTGGCCTACCTAGTATATGAATTAAAAATAGATCCACACAAAGATAGATTTTGTGAACTCTTTTTGTTTGTTTGTTAAACACCGAGAGCAGAAGAATCACATAAATATCTTGAAGAAGAAACAGGTTTAAATGAGAAATCTTTTAACAGCATTGAAACCTTTAAAAAGATTTCAGAATACCTGTAATCTCAGTAGTTGTGAGAATCAAGTACGTTAATTGCCACAAGTTCAACTATATACTGCGTATTTGGTCAGCCAGGACTAGAGTCTTAAAGAACAAAAACCCTTTGAAATGATTTTTATTTTGGAATTCTATATGCAGTCAGCTGTAAGAGTTAGACTAAACACCTCCCTCCCAAATAAGCTTTCTGACCATGTTCAGGCACAGCAAAGTAATAAAATCAACAAAGAGCATAGGATCTAGGAAATGAGATCTGTCACAAGATTGAAGGAAGATAAGTGGTACAGATGAGAAAGATAAGAAATCTGTGTGAAGCCGGATGTGTTGATATACACCTATAATCCCAGCACTGGAGTGGCTGAAGCGGGGCTGTGGGTTCAAGGCTAGCCTGAGCTACATAGGTAGTAATACCCTGTCTCCAAAAAACAAAGTAACCGCCCTCACACACACCCCCAAAAAACCCAAAGCTAACTTAACAAAAAGGTGTAAAAATGTATAGGAAAGGATGTTTAGACTCTTATCAGAAAGTTAGGACTCAAGTAAGTATATGTATAGAAAACTAAATGAATTGAAAAAGTGGATGCTGCTGCTTTTTTTTGTTGTTTTTTTTTGTTTGTTTGTTTGTTTTTTGACTTACAAGTTTATTTAATTTTTTGTTGTTGTTTTTAAAAGGATTTTTAGTTATATGTTTATGCAAGGGTATGTGTGTGTGTGGGTGCAGACACCTGTGGAGGTCAGAAGAGGGCATGATTCTCTGGAGCTGGAGTTTTAGGTGGTTATGAGCCACCCAGTATGGGTACTGGGAACTTAACTCTGGTCCTCTGCAAGATCAGTGTATATTCTTAACTGCTGAGCCATTTTTCTAGCCACCTAATGCTACTGTTAATTTAGTCCAGATCTATATTATTTAGATTGGTTAAAGCTAATGTTTAAATAATCAGAAGAGATAAATATGATTGACCCTGAGGAGAGAATAATAGCACCTGATGGTTTTATAATCAATATTATAGAAGCATTTGACTTTCAAAACTGTATCAAAATGAATATTAAATGGAAAGTCATGACCATCTTAGTAGAAAGTGATATTTATAATTTTAGTAAAATATTACTAGGAAAGTTGAAGTGGTTTAATGCATATGTTTCCTGCCACAAATCACCTTTCAGAGCAGAGGCCCAGGACTTTGTTGTCAGACTCTCTTTTCTGAAGCTTTCCTTTCTATCATTTTAGGGCCCTGCTTTTAGATCAGGTTGCCTACAACTTGAAAGCCTCAATTTATCTCAGTGGTCTTAGCCTTTCTTTACCCCCCCCCCCTTAGGTTGTTCGCACAAACCAGTGTGCAGGAGAATTTGTCATCACTTTTCCTCGTGCTTACCACAGTGGTTTCAACCAAGGCTACAACTTTGCTGAGGCAGTCAACTTTTGCACTGCTGACTGGGTGAGTCTGGAGTGTGGTGGGCTGATAGGGAGAAGCAGAGAGATAGGGAAGCCAATACACTGCTTCCTTCAGGTTTGGTCAAGTTCAACTTTGAATCTGTCCACAGCTGCCTGCTGGGCGCCAATGCATTGAGCACTACCGCCGGCTACGAAGATATTGTGTCTTTTCTCATGAGGAGCTCATTTGCAAGATGGCTGCCTGCCCTGAGAAGCTGGACCTGAACCTGGCAGCAGCTGTACATAAGGAGATGTTCATTATGGTGCAAGAGGAGCGGCGTCTACGAAAGGCTCTGTTGGAAAAGGTAAGTGGTGGTGCTTTTGATCCGGGATCCTAACCTGGTAAAGGTTGGGGAAGAAAAGGATAACTTCCAGGGATAGATGTGGCCTTTATTCTTGCTGTATAGGGAAAAGAGCTAGATACACCTGAATTGAAAAGCTCATTTTATTCTCAGTCTTTACAGTACCTGGCAACTTTATAGTCAGTTTACTTCACTGAGGGTGAGCTTCCTCATCTGAAAAATGGGAATTCCGTTTGTCTTTTTAGGTAGCTGAGTGAGTTAAGAATATTCATTAATTTCAGGCTATGGTTTAGTAGCTATTACCCTTATGCAAAAGACTCACTAAAATAGACAGGCATATGAAACCCCTGTTGCTGATCATTTTGGTCCCTTCAAGTTACTTAAAATGTAACTGGTAGTCTCATTTACCTACCTTGTAAAATGGTAATAAATACATAAACTTGATTTTGTTTGTTTTTGAGACAGGATTTCTCCATGTAGCCCTGGCTATCTTGAAACTTTCTGTGTAGATCAGGCTGGCCTCAAACTCAGATCTACCTGGCTCTGCCTCCCAAGTTCTGGGATCAAAGGTGTGCACCAGCATGCCCAGCTTAAGTTTGATATTTGTAATGGTAGTTGTAAAGCTTGAGTGACTGGATATTTGTAAAAGAATCTATTACTAACCTTGCAGTGAACTAGAGATAGTAGTATTAATGCATGAAGAAAATGCATTATGGAATGTTTCTTAGGAAATTCTATTTTATTTATTTTTTTTTTTTTGAAACTTGGTATCTTTTCTTTTGATCCTTCTTCACAGTCTCCTGAGTCCTGAAATTAATAGACATGCTCCATCATACCTAGCTCTTTTTTTTTTTTGGTTTTTTTTTTTTTTTGAGACAGGGTTTCTCTGTGTAGCCCTGGCTGTCCTGGAACTCACTCTGTAGACCAGGTTGGCCTCGAACTCAGAAATCCGCCTGCCTCTGCCTCCCAAGTGCTAGGATTAAAGGCGTGAGCCACCACCGCCCGGCTCTTTTTTTTTTTTTTTTTAAAGATTTTTGGTGTTGTAATTTATGGCTGGCTGGGTGTAATGGTGTAGACCTTTAATCCCAGCATTACAAAGGCAGAGAGGCAGGCATATCTCTGTAAATTTGAGAACAGCCTGGTCTATATAATGAGTTCCGGGGAAGGTTTTTTTTATTTACTTTTATGTGTATAAGTATTTTGTCTGTACATCTGTACTCTGTGTGTATACAGTAAGTGTTTAGGCCAAAAGACTGGTGTGAGTTCCCCAGGAACTGAAGTTAATGACAGTTATGGTACCATATGGGTACTGGGAACTGATCCCAGGTCTTCTGCAATAGCAGCAAATGCTCTTAAACTATATTTCCAGCACCCTGAGCTATTTTCTTAATTTCCAATTGTCTGTTAACTTGGATAAAATAATGCTGTCAGGTAGAAAGTGACCCTACTCCATTAGTTTTTCTGTAAGTATATATCAATTGTGTGTGGCCAAGCAGCTATTGGTCTACCTACCTGGTTAGGGAACTGCTGTAATGAGGATCCTCCATGAGATGATGTTAGAAATTTAGTATTAGAGCTTAATGGCAGTGTGCCACCTAGCATGTGGAAGATAATGGGTTTAATCCCCAGCATTGCAAAAGAAAGAAAAAATTACAAAGAATACTGGTCCTAAGGGATCCTAAGTGGCCTGTTTTGGGAGGTAATGCGTTTTTAGTTTAAAGTTCATGTACAGGCTGGTTATGGTAGTGTATGCCTATAATCTCAGTGTTCAGCAAGCATATAGAGGAGGATTGCCCTAAGTTTCAGGCCAGCCGAGGCTATACAGCAAAGCTTGTCTTAAAACATAACACACATAAGACACATTCATAACTTTGCTATGAGTGTTAGATCTAGGCTAAGTTTCAGCTATAGTAATGTTGGAAGTCCGCAGCTTCTCATTTGTTCTATCAGTTGGTAAATTTTTTTGTCTTTTCCATGTATCATATTCTCTTTATTACTAAATGATAGCCCCATGCGGTGCCACAGTATGAAAAGGAGCAAAATCAAGTTTGTTAGAATAGAGATCTACCTTCCCATTTGGACAGAATTCTGTTCATTTGACACTTAACTCAGATGAGTTCTGGATAACGTAATGATGAGATCTTTAAAAGATGATGTATGTTTTTTGAGTATTTCTATGGAGATGATTCAATATGTACCCATGTGTGTGATCTGAAAAAATCTAGGGGCTTTATCTTTCTCGCATTCTCTTAACTTTGGGTTCAAAATTGTCTGTAGTCAGATCCTTACTTTGACAAGTTGCTGGTTTTCTTCTGTTATCCTTTAGTAAAATGAGATATGCTTATGCTTATGAGATGCATATTCTTACCTAAAGACTAGAATAATAGTTGAGTACTTCATAATCCATAGTGTTAATATACTAAATTCTTTTTTTATTTGTTTGTTTTTTCGAGACAGGGTTTCTCTGTGTAGCCCTGGCTGTCCTGGAACTCACTCTGTAGACCAGGCTGGCCTCGAACTCAGAAATCCACCTGCCTCTGCCTCCCAAGTGCTGGGATTAAAGGTGTGCGTCACCACTGCCTGGCAATATACTAAATTCTTAATTGAACTGCTTAAAACAATCTAACAAGGATGACAGTTACTGCTGTCAAGAGAAGTAAACAAATCCAGAAAATTTTAAATACTTTTCACATGATGAATGGGCGGCGAACACAGCCCCATTAGTGGAGCAAATTCTGTAATTTTTGTTGACTTGATGCCTTACATAGAAGTTTGGTTTTTCTTTGAAGAAATTTTTATTAATTAAAAAATGGAAAGATGTGTAGCATAATTCAGTCAGTTATGCTTCTTGAGCACAGTTAAGTCCTGAGGTTTAAAGTTGGTATGTAAGACAAAGCTATTGGAGCCAAATTTCTTCTTAAAATTCCTGAGGTTGCTCATAATTGTTGTCTTCAGTGATGCTAACATATTTGCATATTTGGCTTTTCATTTTTAAGCATGGATTGCTTGCTTTTTTTATTAAGACAAACAAACAAACAAAAAACATAACCCAAAAACCAGAAGTTGTTCTTCTGTAAGCCCTATTGGTGCATAGTGTTTCCATTTGCTAAGCAGGAGTAATGTCTGAAACATGTGTCTGTTGAGGAACTGAAGCCAGCATTGTCTCCTAGGACAGTCCTTACATTTCCACCTCTCTACTGCCTAGGTCTACAGTCTTCATCTTTCTAACTAAAAAAAAAAAAAAAAAA
>JADRCD010105624.1:0-17667 GCA_019843815.1 Montemys delectorum | reverse complement strand
AAAAAAAAAAAAAAAAATTTGTTCTCATTTTAATCTCTTTTTGCTTATTTTTGTTTTAAACATTTTAATTGATTTTTTTTTCATTATTGGCTGGGTGGTGCATGTACAATAGTGAGCCTATGGAGGTATGAAGACAATTTTGGGGAGTCCATTTTTTTCCTTCTTCCTTAACATGGCTTCTGAGAATTGAACTCAGGCTGCCAGGCTTATGCAACAAGAGCCTTTATCTGCTGACTCATCTCACTTGTCCTTGGTTTAGTCTTGTGAACTATCTAGCTATATTTCCCAGGCTGACATTGAGTTCACAGTAATCTTTCTGCCTCAGCTTTCTGAAAGCTGGAATTACAAGCATTTGCCACAATGCCCAGCCCCTAATCTGATTCTCACCCAGATTTTTCTGTCATCTTCTGTTTTTTTGTCCTGAAGTCCACACTGATCTTGTCAATTATGATCCATCGGAACCCCTGCTTTGAGGTTGTAGACTTGACAGAAGGCAGATGTGATGTGAAGCTTGGCTTTCCAGTCTTCACAACCATCATCAGAGATTTGAGTTACTCTAATAGTGAGATGGGATTTCTGCCACCCTGTCTGGTTCTGAATAATATGTGGGTTGTATGCCCCAGGGTATCACCGAGGCTGAGCGAGAGGCTTTTGAGCTGCTTCCAGATGATGAACGCCAGTGCATAAAGTGCAAGACCACATGTTTCCTATCTGCCCTGGCTTGCTATGACTGCCCAGATGGCCTTGTCTGCCTTTCTCACATCAATGACCTCTGCAAGTGCTCCAGTAGCCGCCAGTACCTTCGGTAAGTCTAGGACCTATACAAGGGAAGTAGGAGAGTATCAAGTTGGGCTGAAGTGTACTCTGCCCTGTCCTTTTCCAGATATCGGTACACCTTGGATGAGCTCCCTGCCATGCTGCATAAACTGAAAGTTAGAGCTGAGTCCTTTGACACCTGGGCTAACAAAGTACGAGTAGCCCTGGAGGTGGAAGATGGGCGGAAGCGCAGTGAGTGACTGGGAGTTGAGGGTTGGGGCGGTTGGAGGGATTCTACAGACAAATTCTATCCTTGTTTCTTCTGTATCCCTGGCCCTCTGCCTTGACCTAATATTGCCTAATCCTTCCTACTCTCTTTCTCCAGGCCTGGAAGAACTGAGAGCACTAGAATCTGAGGCTCGTGAGCGAAGGTTTCCTAACAGTGAGCTTCTACAGCGACTGAAGAACTGCCTGAGTGAAGCAGAGGCTTGTGTGTCCCGGGCTCTGGGATTGGTCAGTGGCCAGGAAGCTGGGTACGTTGATATGAGGTGTTGCAGCACAGATAGCTTGCTACTGCTGAAAAGTGTGTTACAAGGGGTGGATTCTGAATACAGTGAGGTCCTTGGAACATTATCAGGAAGTTGCCAAGTGTGAGGTGATAGCCTGGGAAGTACTGCAGAGTACAAGGAGAACAGGCAACTTTTCATGGAGAAGGAAAGCCTTGGCAATAAGAAAAGTTAGAAGTGTTTATTTTATAATCAGCATCTATAGAAGATTTGAGAGGTAGGTTGAGAGAGTTTGTGGGCAGGGAGGAGTGTAGGGAGTTTAGGGGCTAGAATAGGACACAAACAAAAACAACATAGTTTCAGTAGGCGGTGAATTGTAAAGTCTAGGGGCTTGCAGTGTAACTTTCTGTTTATCTAGTATATGAGGCTTGGGGTTCTATTTCCAGCTACATGCAGGTTAGTGGGGATGTAAGAATAAAGTCTGGCTTCTGTTAGCATCACTAGCTTATAAGCTTCTCCACCCTCCAAGTGTTTCCCTCTCTCCTCCTCTCTTCACCCTATGAATAGGCTTAGATTAAAACATCCTCCCTATAGCCTAGGCAATTGTGGGAACATTGAGACACAAGATCAAAGATAGAAAGAACAGGTATGATGAGGAGTGGTTTTGGCACACATGAAAGGAGGGACCTGGGTTTGGATCTGAAATCTCATACATGAAACTCCATAGCCCCGACAGGGTGGCTGGTCTACAGATGACCCTGGCTGAGCTACGGGATTTTCTGGGCCAGATGAACAACCTGCCCTGTGCCATGCACCAGATTGGGGATGTCAAGGTGAGGAGAGGTGGGTTTAGGTAAGACAGGGTGCATGTGTGAGAAAATAGTGCAAAGTATGAGCAAGGTTTTAGGTTTGGGATTTGGGACAAGGAGCAGAGATATGAGTACAAGCTGTTGAGACAAGGGAAGGCTTGCCTGAGGAAGTAAAAGGTAACAAGGGTGTTTGTTGAGCCTGAAACAATGAATAAAGTTCATAAAAATAGAAGTAGGATGGAGAAGGCAGGGGACTCCAGAGTGAGCATGAGGGTTTATGTAGCATAATATTTCTTAGTGTGGAGAATCTCTTTAGTACTTTGAGAACACAGTCCCATGTAGAGAGAAGTACAAACTTATGATCAACCATGAATAAAACTGCCTAGGAATGTGCATTTTAATGCATTCCATAGGATATTGTAATAAGTAGTCAAGTGTTACAGGAACTACTGTTTTAGTTCAGACAATGATAGTTCAGTCCATGTCAGATTACCATTTATCAAAAGTTTGTGTTGGGAGGTGCTGGAACAGGATATGTTGTGGGTCCTCTTAAGTGGCCTCATCTGAAGGGTTTCTTCTTTATTCATCCTGTATTCTGGTAGGGTATTCTGGAACAGGTAGAAGCCTACCAGGCTGAGGCCCGTGAGGCCCTGGTCTCACAGCCCTCCAGTCCAGGGCTGCTGCAGTCCTTGTTGGAGAGAGGGCAACAGCTGGGTGTGGAGGTACCTGAAGCCCAGCAGCTCCAAAGGCAGGTGGAACAGGCACGATGGCTGGATGAGGTAAAACGCACGCTGGCTCCCTCTGCCCGAAGGGGTACCCTGGCCATCATGCGGGGACTGTTGGTTGCGGGCGCCAGTGTAGCCCCTAGCCCTGCTGTGGATAAGGCCCAGGCAGAGCTTCAGGAGCTGCTGACCATCGCTGAACGCTGGGAAGAGAAAGCCCACCTCTGCTTAGAGGCCAGGTAAGTCTAACCCTTCCCCTCCCTACCATTCATTCCTTTCAAATTTTAATGGAGAATCTGAAGAAAATGGCTATGGGTGGCCATGGGCATCACTCCCCAGTGTGTAGGTAAATTGAGTTTCTCTGCTCTTTTGTTCTTGATCTTGGTTCTTTTTCTTTGTTTCTTTTCAAGTCTGTATACATAGAGGCAGAGGTAGGCTGAGGTGGGTGGGTGGGTGTGTGTGTGTGTGTGTGTGTGTGTAGCCCAGTACCAATAGGTCAGCATGTAAACATGCTCAGAAGCACAGGAAACAAGCAGACAGGCTACACAAGTGATCAGAGTGTAAACTTCTAGGAGGCTGACAGAGTGGCTAACATAGGTGCAAGAGTTAGAGTATACTATGGGTGCATGCAATCTGAAGTAAGCAGAACCTGGCAACCATCTTTACCAACATAAAAGCACAGAAGTGGCAGAAAGAATAACGAACACAGCTCTGTACAGCTACTGATCAGGCTGTGCTCTGATCCATAGACCAAACTGGCCTGTTCTCCCGCCCTTTCTTTGTTGTTTTTAGGCAGAAGCATCCACCAGCTACACTTGAGGCCATAATCCATGAAGCAGAAAACATCCCTGTTCACCTGCCCAATATCCAGTCTCTCAAGGAGGCTCTTGCTAAGGCCCGGGCATGGATTGCTGATGTGGATGAGATCCAAGTAAGGACCACACCTAGACTTTCCATGTTGCTAGAAGAGATGATATACAGGCTTGTGCTGTGTTGCATAGCTAGAGGGGGGGGGGTGAGATATCACATATTATGAGGAGGCAAAATGTTTGCAGAACAATATTAAGAGAGGATCTTCTGAGGCTGGCCTGAAGGATGTGGGGTACTGGCTGGGACGTGGATGGTAGAGCAAGGAGACAGGTATTGTGAGAGTAGAAAGAGACCTGGCAGTAGGTAGAAAAGGAAGACCACAAAAGCATAGTTTGCAGTATCCCTGAAGACTGACTGGCTACCTGGACTGAGCCAGTTAGTAGATGTAGGTGTCATGCGTGGTAGAGGGCACTCCTGAGGACAGTGTCAGTGTTTCTGCTTTGAAACTATGAGGGCAGACCATCTTTCAAGCTCAGACCAGACATAGAGAATTAGTAGATATTTGCAAATTCAACTTGCCTTTTTCTCTCACCTGTGCTCAGAATGGTGACCACTACCCTTGCTTGGATGACTTGGAGGGCCTTGTAGCTGTGGGTCGGGACCTCCCTGTGGGGCTGGAGGAACTAAGACAGCTAGAGCTACAGGTACTGACAGCACACTCCTGGAGAGAAAAGGCCTCCAAGACCTTCCTCAAGAAGAACTCTTGCTACACGTTATTGGAGGTAAGACCTAGCACTTTTACCTATAGCCTCTTCTTACCTAACTGACTGTTTTGAGGTAGTTTATATGAGAATATGAGGTTTTGAGGGGGCATGGGTGAGGGGAGGAAAGAATATGGGGAGGTAGGGAAGCCTGGTCATTTGCCTCTGTCTGCCTGCCTCAGGTGCTCTGCCCGTGTGCAGACGCCGGCTCAGACAGCACCAAACGCAGCCGGTGGATGGAGAAGGAGCTGGGGTTGTACAAATCTGACACAGAGCTGTTGGGGCTGTCTGCGCAGGACCTCAGGGACCCAGGCTCTGTGGTAAGAAGCTTAGATACAGATGGGTAAAGAGCCTGGTGATGATTGTCTGAACCCTGTGACCATGGGCAGACCACTTGCTTCCTGAGCTCAGTTTTCCTGGTTTGGGAGTGGGGTATTGAGTTCAGAGAATGAGAATGAGATTGTTTACCTGTTCTTCCCCCTTTCCTGGGCACGGCAGATCGTGGCCTTCAAAGAGGGGGAGCAGAAGGAGAAGGAAGGGATCCTGCAGCTTCGTCGTACCAACTCAGCCAAGCCAAGTCCACTGACATCGTTGACAACAGCCTCTACAGCTTCTATCTGCGTGTGTGGGCAAGTGCCAGCTGGGGTGGGAGCTCTGCAGTGTGACCTGTGTCAGGACTGGTTCCATGGGCGCTGTGTGACAGTACCCCGCCTCCTCAGCTCCCAGAGGTCCAGTCTTACCTCATCCCCACTGCTGGCCTGGTGGGAATGGGACACCAAATTCTTGTGCCCTCTGTGTATGCGCTCACGACGCCCACGCTTGGAAACCATCCTGGCACTGCTGGTAGCCCTACAGAGACTGCCTGTGCGGCTGCCTGAGGGTGAGGCTCTACAGTGCCTCACAGAGAGAGCCATCAGCTGGCAAGGCCGTGCCAGACAGGTTTTGGCCTCTGAGGAAGTGACTGCTCTGTTGGGACGGCTGGCTGAACTCCGCCAACGGCTACAGGCTGAATCTAAGCCTGAGGAATCCCTGGCTTATTCTTCAGATGGTGCAGAGGGCACTGGCAATATGCCTAAGGTGAGCTACTTAGCCTAGCTCGTAACTTCAAATTCCTGTCCCCCTAGCCTATACATCTAGCTCTGCCCCTGTTTCTCCAGTTTTAAATCTCCTTTGGCCCAGCCTTTTTGTTCCATCCTATTATCTGTCCAAATTCCTAAACCCTGCTCTCTGCTTGACACCCCATGTTTGCCTTCCTCCAAGTGATAGAGTCTTCTAGGTTTGGCATGGGTGAAGGAAGAGTAGGGCCTGGCTCTTCAGTTTAGTTACCCCTTGCCTTTTCCTGATCTTGATATTTGATAGGTCCAGGGGCTGTTGGAGAATGGGGACAGTGTGACCAGTCCTGAAAAGGTAGCCACAGAGGAGGGCTCAGGTAAGAGAGGTAGGTCTAGCTGTAGTGTGAGTGGGATGTTGAATGGATATTATCAGTGTGGCCCCTGATGTCCTCAGCTCTGTTATAGTGGTGTAGGATAAGACCAAGGGCAGCCTCTAATAATCCAGCCTGTCTGTGCATCTTCCAGATCTGGAGCTGCTGTCCTCGATATTACCACAGTTGTCTGGCCCTGTGTTGGAACTGCCTGAGGCCACCCGAGCCCCACTGGAGGAACTTATGATGGAAGGGGATCTGCTTGAGGTGACCCTAGATGAGAATCATAGCATCTGGCAGCTGCTGCAGGCTGGGCAGCCTCCAGACTTGAAGAGAGTCCAGACACTTCTGGAGGTAAGGAGAGGAGTCGTTATTGACATGGCCAGGTCAGGCCAAGTAGGCAGAGAGCCCTGACTACTTGCGTGCACTTGTCTTTTGGGAGAGGGAGATCTTGCTATATAGTCCAGGCTGGCCTTAAAATTCATGGCAATCTTCCTGCTTTAGCCTTGCAAGTGCTGGGATTACAGTCATGCACCACCAGACCCCACTTACAACTCAGTCTTTTTGCCTTCTGTGTTCACAGCTGGAGAAGGCAGAGCGCCATGGGAGTCGGACACGGGGCCGAGCCCTAGAGAGGAGACGGCGGAGGAAGGTGGATCGGGGTGGGGAGCCTGATGACCCGGCACGAGAGGAGCTAGAGCCAAAGAGGGTACGGAGCTCAGGACCAGAAGCCCCAGAAGCCGAGGAAGTCCAGGAGGAAGAGGAGCTGGAGGAGGAGACTGGGGGTGAGGTCCCTCCTGTACCCTTCCCCAACAGTGGCAGCCCCAGCACCCAGGAGGACCAGGATGGCTTAGAACCAGTGTTAGAGGCTGGTTCAGACACCTCAACCCCTTTCTCTACTCTGACTTCCCGGCTGTTGATGTCCTGCCCACAGCAGCCATCTCTGCAACAATTGTGACAGTGGCTGAGCCTAGCACAGACCCCAACAAAGATCCTTCCTTGGCCTCAAGGATCCTTTCTGACCATCAAGCCTGCTTCTTGGAGGTGGGCGGGTAGGTGGAGAGACTTCCCCCTCACCACCATCCCCAAGATCGTGACTTTTATATTCTGACTCCAAGGTATTGTTCAGACCTCAGCTCCTGGGGGCCGGCCCCTGGAGTCCTGCGTCCCTGGTAACCTCTAACCAGCATTCCCAGACACCAGAGGCAGATAGACAGGTGGGCAGGGGATCTACTGGGGCTGGGCCAGCACCATTCCAGAGACAAATCCAGGGCACATGCAAACTGGGGGACCTCTCCCTTATCCCCAGTTCTGACCCTGGGTCAGGCCATGCTACACTAACCTTTCCTCCCCACTTCACACTTTTGCCTCCCCCCTCCATTTTACTTCTTTCCTCTCCCGTTCATCTTTTCCCTTCCCCTTACTGTTCACCCAGGAGGAGGAAACTTCACATAGCTGTCCTCACCTTTTTATTTTAAATGAATTTTGTTGGGGTTGAGCAGGGCTGCCTATGGTCTGAAGGCTTTTGGTGCTTGTCCACACACCCACCTCAACCCTTCCTGCCCATCCTCCCCTATCTCCTTTCCTCCTCCTGGGTTCATGCTGTAATAAAGAAGATTGTTGGTGTGTAATTAATTTGTTCAAAAGGAGAAAAAAAAGCAAAACAAGAAACTTTGTTTCAACTAAAGCCTATTTTAATTTTATTTTATTATTTTCCTCATTAGAAATAAAACCCTTAGGAATGTTTTTTTGGAAACATGTTTCTGAAGTGCATTTCTCTTCAAAAAGAGAGCAGAACCTTCCTCGCCTGTTAATGGAGCAGCGCGGTGCCAGTTAGTGGTAGTGCCAGGGCCAGGGAAGCAGGGCTCTGAATTTGAATCTTACCACTTCTCTCTAACCTTGGAAACGATGTCCTTCCTGTTCCTCCCCCAAGCCATTTCCCTGTCTTCAGACTGGTGGGCACTGGCCCCTTTGATAATTTGCACAACAGCTTCCCCTAGCTTTGTGCTCTTGATTTTCTGTTCTCTGGGGGACTTTTTCTTCATGGCTTTATTGAGGTAGAGTTTCCACGCTATAAACTTCAGCTGTTTTAAATATGTAATTTGGTGAGTCAGACCATCCTTGATGTTTCTTCATTAGTTCTTTCTGCCCCTAATGAATGTGTGGTTAATTTGTAATTTCTATGTCACTGTTAAACTGCTCTATTGAGATGAAATTTGCATAGTATACAGTTCATCCACTTAAAGTATACAATTCAGTGACTTTTAGTATATTTCAGTCATTGAATGAATTATCACTGCAAAAAATTTTAGAATGTTTTTACAACCCTCAGAAGAAACCCCACATTGCCTAGGTATTCCCTACTTCCTCCCATTTGTCTCTTCTGGACATTTTATATAAATGAAATTATACAATATGTGATCCTTTTGTGTCTGGCTTCTTTGACTTGGCATAGTAGCTTCAGGCCTATTAATAGTCCTACAGTAGTTGCATTTCACCCTTCTGAGCCTGAAAGAAGAAGGGACTGTGCTTGATTAGGGGACTGACCTCCTGAAATACATTTATACATGTTTTTGTGGGTATCTATATGCGTTTTTCCCCAGATTAAGACCCACTAGATTGCATCATATTTATAAAGGAACCATAACCCTCTAAAGACTAAGAACATTCTTATGGTTCTGAGAGTTCTCTCTCCAGAGTTTGCCTAGGAGACACAGAAGGAAGCGAAAGCTCGGAGGTCCTGTTTCACTAGCTAACTTCCAGGCATCCCTGGCTTCTCCAAGGTTTTTCCTCTTCTCAAGGTTGTATAAGGTGTTACAGGCTAAAGTCAAATCTTGATCCCTAGCTCAGGAACTCAGCACACCAGCACTCTTACTTTGCCCTTCCTCATTTATATGTTCAGAAGGGTTATTTTGCTCCATTTCTCCCCTTTCCCAGGATTTCCAGTTGCTAGAAATTTAGTGATATGTCTCACCCTCTTTGGGTGGCTTTCAGGGGTGGGAGCATGGCTTACACCTACCTGCCTTATGCAGTCTTTTAGTCTATGTTGAAAGGTAAACACCAGTAAACAGTGAATGCCCCTGCCCTGGGTCCATTTTGATACTAAGTTTCATTCAAGGGTCTGGCCTTTGTCCAGCCATTGGAATTAATCATGGTTTCCAGTGAGAGTTGGAGGTAGCAGAGGAGACACCCAAAGGAGCTTTATCTTGACAGTTTACCACCGCTCTACTTCAAGAAGCTAGGCACAGGGAGAAGTGGCCAAAGGGAAGGTGAAGGTGGTGCCTACAACATTTCCTAGGCTAGGAAATTGCTCAGGGCAAGGTAGGGGTCCTTTGTGGTATGGGTCTGTCCCTTACCAATTTTCAGACAGCCTTTCTCAGCTTGGCATTTCCCTGTCATATCCCTTATACACTTTCTGCTCCTTTCACAAGTGTACATGTAATAACGTAAATTACTGATGCAAAACTGTCTCAATTAGGTTTCTGTTGCTGTGATAGAACACCACGACCAACTTGGGGAAGAAAGGGTTTATTTCAGCTTATAAGCTTGCAGTCGGTCCAGGGAAGGAGGCAGGAGCCTGGGGGCAGGAGCTGATGCAGAGGCCATGGAAGAGTGCTGTTTACTGGCTTGCTCGTCATGACTTGCTCGGCCTACATATTGTACCCAGGACCACCAGCCCAGGGATGGCACAGCCCATAGTGAGCTAGGTCCTGCAATATCAGTCATCAATCAAGAAAGTGCACCCTGGGCTTGCCCAAAGGCCAATCTGAAGGAGGCATTTTCTCAGTTGAGTTTTCCCTCTTCCTCCAGGAGCGCACCAAATGAGTGGGCAAGTTTTACCTCAGAGTCATTTAGTTTACAGATACCATCTTGCTGCTACATCCCACCAGAGAGTTCCACTCCTGTCAGGATAGCACCTGAGTATGCAGGGGTGGAAAGAGATACTGCTTCTATTAAGGACAAATCTCTCTCCCTCCTCCCCCATCTCCATTCTCCTCTCTTTTTGAGACAGAGTCAGTATCCCTGGCTGTCCTGGAACTCACTATGTAGACCAGTCTAGCCTAGACTCACAGGGATCTGCCTGCCTCTGCCTCATGAGTGCTTAGATTAAAGATGTGCCACCACATCCAGCATCTAAATTCCTCTCTTGGCCCAACTGTGCATTTCCTCCTGTCTCTAGCTTTTCAGTGTCTCCACTGTGCCTTAAATCATGTCCAAAACACTAGGTTTAATGAGTCTTTTTCCCACCTACCTGAAGTACCTATTCTGAGAGCTCCTGGAAGAGAAAAACAAGAAGCAGGTCTGAGTCCTCTGCTACTTCAAGGCTGGGTGTTGGGAATCTTGTATGGTCAGTTCAGAAAGAGGTAGATCAAGCAGCATTTCCAACCCCACACTACATGTGAATTCTGTTCCTTATGCACTGTATGAAGTCTGCTGATCCAGGATGATACTCTGGAAGTCATTTGGGTCTGGACCAAGATCATCAGAGCCCTGAAAGAGAAACATTAACCATGTGTCCTAGAAGACCTGAAATTAGGGGATGCTTAAATCCTGGGTGCCCCACTCCATGTAAGATACTTGGCAAAGTTCTTAGTGAGCACATAAGGAATAGGTCCCTAGGATAATATGCTGGGCCTAGCCAAAACTTGACAGGGTTGTGATAACTATTTTCAATGCAAAAATACTCAATAAAGCCCTATTTATATCAGAAGGGGTCTAAGTAATTGGTGTGCCACCAGGCTATTGTTCATATTGGAACTTTATTTACTGTTAGTAAACTGGGACATCAGCAATGCTGGCTAGTTAGATAGAAGCTCGTATTGCTATTCTGTGGTGTCATTCCCATGCCTGTTTATGTTAGGTATGTATTGCTGTAAGACAGTAACATGGCTGGCACATACATACCTTTAAAACTAAACTTATGGAGGTAAGAACAGGAAGATTGTAAATTTGAAGCTAGCCTGAGTTGTAGAGTGGGACCCTGTCTCAAACAAAAGCCAAAGCTGCCATACAGCAACATTTAGCTGCTTCAAGGTTATTCACAATCTAGGTGTCAGCCGGCACAGCTATCATCTTCTAGCATATTGGGTTAGGATGTACTTAGAAGTTCTGTAGTTGGCTGTTTGCAGGACTCAGTTTCTTACAGGTTCAGTCAGTTTCTTGAATGTGGGTGGATCTTTTCACAGGGCAGCTCACCATATGGCTGCCTGTTTCACAAGATCAAGGTGGGCAAGAGGCAGAAATGACATTTCATTGTTTTTGCAATTGACAATTAGAAGCCATTTAGAGGGAAAAGGGGGGAAAGGTCTAGACCATCTTCATAAGGAAGTAATTAAGAGGATAGGGGTTCATTGGGGGTCATCTTGGAGATGAACTATTATAGTTTACTTAATCATTCATGTCCCTTCCACATACAAAATATATCCACTCCTTAAGTTCTCTTAAGTCACATCCCATTACTGCATAACCTCAGAGGTGCTAAATATGAGTGAATTGCCTTGGGCATAATCCCTACATATGGCTCAAGTACTGTTTTTCTCTATGGATGGAACTGTGAAACTTAAAACACGTTATCCATACCTACCACTTCCTAATATACAATGGTGGGAAGGCATATACAGACATTCCAGTTCAAAACGGGCAAGGATGTATGTGTGCCTGTGGCAATTGGAAACAAGCTACTGGTCCATTACAAGTTAAATCCAGCTGGGCAAATGTTCCTTCAATTGATTCCAAAACTGACGACGATTTTTCATATTCCTGTCTTCTGCTTTCTGGGCTCTTGCTGTCACCTGTGCTTTTCCATGAGAGGTAGCACAACCGAGATTTTTTTCTATACTGTTTCCTGCCAGAATTTTGGAGGACTAGTGACTTCTTGCAGTGTGTGTAATCAATTACCATGAAGGCAAAGAGCTTAGACTTCTTTTTGGCATGTTGAGCATTCAGCAGTAAACTACAATGAGATTGGCCTTCAGGGCAACCCTGATTTAGAGCCCATGCCTGCCATCATGGCCACTTTGTTCAGAAACCTGTTGGCAAATAGAGATTGGCCACACCCATAGAATGAAATATCTCCCTTGAGATTTTCTATAATGGTGCTTTTTTATATGGGTCATGAAAATTCTCACACTGTGCTCATTCCAAAATGGACAGCCATTTGCATAGGCCTTTTTCTTCAGATGTCTCTTCAACATTTCAGTCTTGTTATTTCCAAATCCTCGACTATATGCGGACACGAATCAGCAAGCTGTCTATGCTTTTGACTGTTTCTGTAATAGTAATTTTAATCAACCCAAAGTGGAGCTGTAACTCTGAAACTAGCCACTTGTAGCAGATGCCAGCATGTCCTGCAGAACATCTGTAAGCCAAGCTTGAATATTGTATCCCTTAGTTGTCTGGTCTCAAGGAACCTCCGCATGGGGTCTCAGATGAGGAAAAAAGGATGACAATGTAGCAAGTGTGAGTTTCCAGACCTGCACATAATTTATCGGACCTGATGGGACACTTGCAAATTACTGTTTGATATCATGCGCTCAGATGTTCATTTGGGAAAATAAGTCCACTTTTCTATTTTTATTTTTCTTTGCTTCTGAGGTCTTGCTACTTGGAAGTTTTACCCTCCATTTTTGTTTTGTCTTATAAATATGTTGTATCATAGGCCAGTGAGATGGCCCAGTGGGTAAAAGCACTTGCTACACAAGCCTGGTGGCCTGAATTCAATCCCAGGGATCCACGTGGTAAGAGAGAATCAACTCATGCAAGTTGTCCTGATCTCCATTTGTGTGCGTGCACACATAAACAGATGTAATAAAAATAATTTTTAAAATGTTGTATCTCATTCTTTTCTGTTAATTCCCAGAGGAGAAATGAGTCTTCCTCCCCAACCAGGGCCCTTCTCCTCTTTGTGTCATGTATATTGTGTATATTTACATGATGTATCCAGAAACTGGAAAAAAAAATCTCCTGGACCAATAAAACGACTCAGGACAAAACTTCACGACTAATTCCACTTTAATTGGTGGACCATGATGATAGTCTGGGCCAGCAGAGTTAGCATTTACTCAGAATCAATACTCGTGTATTTCAAGAGATGTGGGTATTTTTTTTTTTAATGTCACCAAAACAGGCAAAGGAAGGGAGGGAAATTTTGACTATACATGCTTTTAAAAAAAGTGTGAAGTTTTATTTTAAAGGGGCCCTTTTCCTTCATTTAAAGGATTTCTGTGAAGGGAAGGGTGGGACTCAGCACTTTGGTACCTAGACAAGCCTTCCTTAGCAATGCTAGACTTTGTTATATAATGAGTAGGCCTTTTTTGGTTGGTTGGTTTGGTTTGGTTTTTTTTGAGACAGAGTTTCTCTGTGTAGCCCTAGCTGTCCAGGAACTCACTCTGTAGACCTCTAACTCAGAGGTTTAGCTGCCATCAGTTTTGGTACTAGGAAAACCATACTAAAATAATCATTACAGATTTACACAGGTTAATAAAAATTCTGGTTACTGCCATGATTCTGTTATCCATTATTGTAGAAACCAAACAACCTATGTTCTCCAATGAAATCTTCAAAGCATGGCTTCACTGTAGTCTTTGTCATCTACACTCTAGTCAATTAAAAGTGGAAAAGACCAAGTAAGAGGTTCTTGGGATACTGAAAAGATGGGAGTTGGACACTGGGCATACTCAATTGCAAGTAACACTGTAAAATGCCTGAATTTTTCCTGAGGAAGGAGAGGGAAAAAGCTATCAGGCAGTAGCTATCAGGCACTACCAGGCTAGTCTCAACTATGCAATGTACTTTTTCAGAGTTTTTAATGAAAGGGGTGTTAATATAGAGAGAATTGAGTGGTTTGCTATGGCGGCTAATCAGCTCTAATATTCTGTTGCCTTAACCACTTACATTTTTTTTTTTTTTTTTTTTTTTTTTTTTTTTTTTGTCTACATTGTCCTGAAGTTCTGGCAACATAAGTTCACTTTGCAAACTTGTTGTTGGGGACAGTTGGACAGTGGGTGCTGTCATGTGGGTGCTGGCAACTGAGTCCAGGTCCTCTGCAAGAGCAGTGAGTGCTCATGGACACTGAGCTATCTCTCCAACCTTCTTTTAAAACAACTGAATATAATTGGTGCTGCCTGGATGTGTATGAGTGTGGGGCCAACTACTGGAGCCTGGGCAACCTACAAGTGGCCATACCCCTAAAGGAAAAATGACTCTTCGTGCCCTAGTAGGGCCCTTCTCTTCTTTTATGCCATGTATATTGTATATATTTAAATAATGTGTCCAGCAACTGGAAAAATCTGGACCAATCAAATGACTCATGTAACAAACTATTGTTGAGCCCAAGTTTTGGATAGCCAATAAAACAATGTTTAGAAATAGCATGGGTGTGGTGGCACACCTTTCATCTCAACACTCCAGAAGCAAAGGCAGGTGAATCTTGGAGTTCAAGGCCAGCCTTATCTACATAGTGAGTTCCAGGATAGCAAGATTCATAGTGAGATCCTGTCACAAGGAAATATAGAACATTTTTAATGAATACAAACACAAAATCTTCAGCCAAATCCAGCTGCAAATTTAAAGTATACAACCATGACAAGTATGAGTCACTCTAGGAATGCAATAGTGATTCACCATAAGAAAATGACATTAATAGAACAAAAGGAAAAAACAAGAGCATTTCAGTTCTTACAGAAAATACTTTTCAGATGTAATGCTGATACCAAAAAGTTGCAGAATGCAAGAGCAATACCTACAAACCAGTTTTTACACATTAATGATTCAAAATGAAATTTAAAGTAATTCCATTTACAGTAACATCTGAAAGAATGAAATAATACTTAGGAGTAAACTTTTTTTTGTTTTTTAGAAAGCACAGTGTTTACTAAAGGCACAAAGTTGGAGGTCTGGGGGTGGGGGTGCTTACCACCCTGAACCCAGACTCCTGGCCATCATACCATCAGGGGAAAGCTGTTAGCACCAAATGGGGGTCGATGCCCCACTTGTGGGGGAATTGAGGCTGAGGGAACATGCTGGGTGCCATCTAGTCCCCGGAAGGCAGGCCTGGGCACCCCCAGGCCAGCTGCTGCCTCAGAGGTACTTGTACCCCCTTCTCCAAAATGTCCTTCATGGAAGAGCCTAGGCTCAGGAGAGGGGCAACCCTATCAAGATTTCTTCTTATATCTCTTCAGCCTCACCCCTGTTCTTCCCCATAGTACTGCTGGCAGAGGAGGGGGCCCAAAGCCAATGGGGAGGGCTTCACCAGCCCTACCGGCTGCCAGTCAGGCACTAAGTCCAAACTAAGTCGGGGGAGCAACTAAGGGGAAGGAGAGAGGTAGGGTAGGCGGCTACTTCACACCAAGTGCGGCCTGAAGGATGGGGAGGGCTCTGCCTTGGCACAGGGGCAGTCAGCCTCACAGAACATCCCCCTCCTCCATGCTGAAGGCTGCTGGCCTTGGGGGCCTCAGGAGACATGGTAGAAAAGGGGATCAGAGGCCAGGGGGAGCAGGAGTCATCTAGGAGCATTAAGTTCTTCTTGGACAGGTTGGGGAATAGGGGGCATGCTCTGTCCCCAGGGCATCAGGGTAAGCCTGTGGGCCCCTCATCACCCCCACCCCCAAAGCTCAGGCCATGACTGAAGTCCAGGTGATGGAGATTGTGGCTGGGCGGCTGAGGGCAGTGGAGCCTGGGGAGGGACAGCAGGCATAGACTCAGGGTCAGAGACCTCAGGCCCCAGCATCAGGGCCTCCCCTGGGCTATCCTCACTGGGCAGCTCTTGCTTCACCAACTGTTGGGCCAGCTAGGCCATATTCACACCCCATGGTGAGGTAGTAGGTGGGCCATGCACGCGTGCCTGCATCTCCAGCTCCTGGATGGGGAGCCAGAGCTGTTTGTTGGTCATCTCCAGTCGTAGAGAGTGGTTCTCCAACTCACGGGGCTTCTGCAGGTCCTTCTGCATCCTCCCGATGTAATTCACAGAGGCCTTGAGGATGGTGCCCTTGTACCACCGCACATCCAGGTCATTGGCCTTGGGGATCAGCATTCCCAGCTCCTTGATTTGGTCATTGATGTTGAACCTGAGTCTTTTCTCAGTTAGGTTGTGACTGTCTTTCTTCTACCGCTCCTTGGCCAGGGCCTGGCTCTCAGCATCTGTTAGCTCTTGCTTCTGAGTCAGGTCGGCAGGGCAGGAGCTGCTGGTGCCACATACCGGGGAAGCTGTGACCTAGGGGTCACTGCTGTAAAAGTTCAGGTGACTGCTAGACAGGGGTGGCCCTGAGCCCATTCTCCAGGATGCAGTGTGCAAGACTTCTCAAAGGAAAGTATAGCTCCTCGCAGCCCTGCCCTCAGTAGCCCCCAGCTATGGCGAGGAGAGGACGAACCCCAGGAGTAAATTTAATTATGGAGGAGAAGTTCACATTGAAAAAATGTTAAGGGGTGGAGAGATGGTTCAGTGGTTAAGAGCACTGACTGCTCTTCCAGTGGACTCGGCTGTACCCAATGGTGGCTTACAACTGTAATTCCAGTTCTAGATCTCGCCTCCAAGGGCACCAGGCATGCTTGTGGTGTACAGACATACATGCAAGCAAAACACTCATAAAATACTAAAACTTTTTATAAGCATGATTTAAAACTTGTTGAGATAAAAGGCCTAAAGGAATACTCATATTCATGGACTAGAAGACAATGTTGTTAAGATGTAATATTAGCCTAAGTGAGCCACAAATTCAGTGCACTCCTTTTGAAAATTCAAACAGCTTTTAAAAAAAATGTTTTATTTATATTCCAAATGTTGCCCTCCCTTACCTGTCTGCCCTCCAAGAGTTCTTCACACCATCCCCCCTCCCCTTTGCCTCTGAGAGGATGCTCTTCCCCCACCGATCCCCACCCTCCCCGAATTGTTCCTGTCTAAAAGAAATACAGGGAAAATGGAACAGAGATTGAAGGAAAGGCCATCCAGTGACCAGTCCAACTTGGGATCCATTCCATGGGTGGGCACCAATCCCTGACACTATTACTGATGCCATGTTGTGCTTGCAGACAGAAGCCTAGCATGGTTGTGCTCTGAGAGATGCAGATCCTCTATGGAAGAGTTAGGGGAAGGATTGAAGGGGCTGAAGGGGATAGAAACCCCAACAGTATCAACTAACCCAGACTACTGGGAACTCTCGAACAGCTTTTTTTTTTTTTTTTTTTTTTTTAAAGAAATAGAAAAACTAGTCCTCAAATTCACATGGACTTACAAAGGACCAATACAATAAATAGTCTAAATAATCTTGAAAAAAGAGCAAATGATGTTGGAGATTGAACTCATCTAAATTTTCGCAGCCAACCAGTTAGTTTCTGATAAGGGTAACATTATACAATAAGGAGAGAACAGTCTCCCTCACACACAATGCTGTGACAACTGAATTTCCACATACAAAGAATGAAATTAGATCCCCTATCTTACATTATATACCATTTACTCAAAATGGATCAACTACGTAAATTTAAGAGATAAAGCCAAAAATCTCTTTAGGAGGAAATGTTGTTGGTCATGACCTTAAATTCAGCAATGGATTCTTTTTGTTTGTTTTTGTTTTAAGCCAGGGTCTCACTATATAGCTCTGACTAGCCTGGTGCTTACTATGTAGACCAGACTGGCCTCAAACTCACAGAGATCTATCTAGGTGTGACTGCCTCCCAAGTGTTGGGATTAAAGGCGTGTGACACCATGCCCGGCTAGCAACAGATTCTCAAATGTAACACCAAAAGCATGAGCAACATCAGATGCATTGTGCTTTATCAGCATTTGGTTCTGTATCAAAGGACATTGTAAAAGAAGTAAAAAGGCAGCCTACAGAACAGTGTGTGTGTGTGTGTGTGTGTGTGTGTGTGTGTGTGTGTGTGTGT
>JADRCD010105623.1:14326-25333 GCA_019843815.1 Montemys delectorum | reverse complement strand
AATGGCTGAGAAGCACCTAAAGAAATGTTCAACATCCTTAGTCATCAGGGAAATGCAAATCAAAACAACTCTGAGATTCCACCTCACACCAGTCATATTGGCTAAGATAAAAGACTCAGGTGACAGCACATGCTGGAGAGGTTGTGGAGAAAGAGGAACACTACTTCATTGATGGGATTGTAAACTGGTAAAACCACTCTGGAAATCAGTGTGGTGGTTCCTCCAGAAATTGGACATAGTTCTAGCAGAGGACCCACCTATACCACTCTTGGGCATATACCCAGAAGATGCTCCAACATGTAATAAGGACACATGCTCCACCATGTTCATAGCAGCCTTATTTATAATAGCCAGAAACTGGAAGCAATCCAGATGTCCCTCAACAGAGTAATGGATACAGAAATTGTGGTACATCTACACAATGGAGTACTACTCAGCTATTAAAAACAACGAATTTATGAAATTCTTAGGGAAATGGATGGATCTGGAGAATATCATCCTGAGTGAGGTAACCCAATCACAAAAGGACACACATGTTATACACTCTCTGATAAGTGGTTATTAGCCCAGAAGTTCAGAATACAGGAAGAACAACCCACAAACCACAAGAAACTCAAGAAGAAGGAAGACCAAAATGTGGACATTTCATTCCCTCTTAAAAGGGGGAACCAAATACCCACTGAAGGAGTTGTAGAGATTAACTATGGAGCAGAGACTGAAGGAAGGACAAGCCAGCCTAAATATAGCTATCTCCTGAGAGGCTTTGACAATACCTGACTAATACTAATAGAGGCTCACAGCCATCCATTGACCTGAGTACACGGTCACCAATGAAGGATTTAGAGAAAGGACCTATGGAGCTGAAGGATTTCCAGCCCCTTAGGATGAACAACAATATGAACTTACTAGTACCCTCAGAGCTCCCAGGGACTTAACCACCAACCAAGGACTATACATGGTGAGACTGATTGTTCTGGCAGCATGTGTATAGTAAAGGATTGTAAATTCGATCATCAATAGAAAGAGAGGACCTCAGCCCAGTGAAGGTTCTGTGCTCCAGTGTCGGGGAATACCAGGGCCAATAAGTGGGAGAGGGTGGAGTGGCAGGTATAGGGAATGGGGAGGCAACAGGGGTTTGTTCTTGTGTTTGTTTGTTTGTTTGTTTGTTTGTTTGTTTTTTGTAGGGGAAACTGGGAAAGGAGAAATTTACATGTAAATCAAGAAAATACCTAATTAAAAAAAAAGTGATCAACAGTCTGTGATTGGCATTATCTGTTGGGCTACTCTATATCAATATCCTACAACCAGGAGTGACAGTGGGTAGTAACCAGGAGCTTCCTGAACTCTGACCGCTAGGACCAGAGACACCAAATAATCTAAATGACATATTATCTGTATAGCCAGAGACTTCTCCAAGCTTCCACAACTAGGACCAGAAGTAGGTAAAAGCACAAATGATTTCTGTGCTATGTGTATGACGAAGATCAGGTCAGATCCTTCCATTGGCACTTAAGTTAGTACAGGTAGCCTATTTCTAGAACATATCTTCTTGAAAGAAATGAAATGTATCCTAAGTTTAGTTTTGGTATAATTATGCTTCCTTGTATACAAGGGATTATACTATACAAGGAAACTTTCCCCAAATTATACTGTGCTTAAATTTGTTGATAATAAACCATCTGGTATCAGACTCCTTAGAAGTTTTGGTCTGGGCTACCTAAGTCAATTGGAAATGAGTTTTCATTTTCTATTTTCTTTACCATTTGCTTCACTGGCTTCTGTGACCACCTGCATGATCTTTCTAACACAGTTGAATAGGGAGGCAAGCAGTGAGCAAGAGCACCATAGAACTCCTCCCATTATTCATTTGTCATTTATAGTATTATCTAATTTGGAGAATTCCTTGAGAGAGTATATTAGTTAGCATCCTCCCAGAAAACAAAACCAATAGAATATAGAGAGAGCGGAAAAAAAAAAACCCCATGTATTATAGACATAAGTTCACAACTATAGTTGTAGTCTACTTTCTGTTGCTGTGATAAGACACTGACCAAAACCAACAGGGAGAAAGGGTTTATTGGACTTGCAGGTTATAGTCTATCATTAAGAGAAATGAAGGCAGAAACCTAGAGAAAGAAAGACACAGAACCATGGAGGAGAATGCTGCCTTCCTGGGTGGTCAGTGTGCTTCCTTATACAACACAGACCACCTGCCCAGGGATAGTACTGTCTACAGCGGGATGGGGTTAGACCCTCTTACATTATTCATTAATCAAGAAAATTCTCCCACACACATGCCCAGTGAGGAATCTGATAAAGACAACTTCTCAGATTGAACACAGGACTTCATACAGGCTATAGTAAAAATTGCAATTTTGAATATATTAATTTTGCCAATCCATGAGCATGGGAGTTCTCTCCATTTTCTGAGATCTTCTTCTATTTCTTGAGAGACTTTAAGTTATTGTCATATAGGTCTTTCAATTGTTTGCTTAGAGTTACCCTATGATATTTTATATTATTTGTGGCTATTGTGAAGGAACTTGTTTTCCTAAATTCTTTCTCAGCCTGTTTATAATTTGTATAAAGGAGGGCTACTGATTATTTGAGTTGACTTTATATCTTTCCACTTTGATGAAGTCGTTTATCAGCTGGAGAAGTTCTCTGGTAGCATTTTGGTGTCACTTACATATACTCTCATATCATCTTCAAATAGTAATACCTTTATTTCTTCTTTGCCAATTTGTCTCTCCTTGAATTTTTTTGTCTTATTATTCTAGCTAGAACTTTGAGTACTATATTGAATAGATATGGGGTGGGGGCATCCTTGTCTTGTCCCCAATTTTAGTGGGTTTACTTCAAGTATCTCTCCATTTAATTTGATGTTGGCTGTTGGTTTGCAGTAAATTGCTTTTATATGATTAAGTATGGGCCTTGAATTCCTGATCTCTCCAATACTTTTAACATGAAGGGTTGTTGTATTTTGTCAAATGCTTTTTCTGCATCTAAGGATATATGTGGGTTTTTTGGATTTGTTTTGCTTTGTTTTGTTTTTTTGAGTTTGTTTTTGAGTGAGATTGGTCAGAAGTTCCCTTTTTTGTTGTGTCTTTGTGTGGTTTAGGTATCAAGTAATTGTAGTTTCATAAAATGAATTTAGTGATCCTTCCATCTCTGGTTTATAGAATAGCTTAAGGAAAATGGTATCAGGTCTTCTTTGAAGGTCTGGTAGATTTCTGCACAAAATCCATCTGGCCCTGGGCTTTTTTTTGGTTGGAAGGTTTTTAATGTCTTCTTCTATTTCCTTGTTTGATGTGGGCCTGTTTAGATGGAAGGTAAGTTTGGTATGTGGTATCTGTATAGAAAACCATCCATTTCATCTAGACTCCCAGTTTTGTCAAGTATAGGCTTTTGTAATAGGATCTGATGATTTTTTTAATTTCCTCAGTTTCTGTTGTTTTGTCTCCCTTTTCATTTCTGATAATGTTAATTTGAATACTGCCTCTTAGGCTTTTAGTTAGTTTGGCTAGGAGTTTAATCTATCTTGTTGATTCTCTCAAAGAACCAACTTTTAGTTTTGTTGATTCTTTGTTTCAATTTAATTGATTTCCTCCCTGAGTTTGACTATTTCCTGCTTTCTACTCCTCTTGGGTGTGTTTACTTGTGTTTGTTCTATAGCTCTTAGGTGTAGTTGCTAGATCTCTCCAGTTTCTTTACCAGGGCGCTTAGTGCTATGAGTTTTCCTCTTAGCACTGCTTTTATTGTGGCTCATACCTTTGGGTATGTTGTTTTAACATTTTTATTGAATTCCAGAAAGTCTTTAATTTTTTTTTTTTCTTTCCTGACCAAGTTATCATTGAGTAGAGACTTGTTCGGTTTCCAGGTGTATGTGGGGCTTTCTGTTTTTGTTGTTATTGAAGGCCAGCTTTAGGGCATGGTGATCTGATAGGATGCATAGGATTATTTCAATCTTCTTGTATCAGTTGAGGCTTGTTTCGTGACCAAGTATGTGGTCGATTTTGGAGAAGGTACCATGAGATGCTGAGAAGGTTTATTCTTTTTCTTTAGGATGACATGTTCTACCGATATCTGTTAAATCCATTTGGTTCCTAACTTGTTATTAGCTTCATTTCATCTCTGTTTAGTTTCTGTGTCAATGACCTGTCTATTAGTGAGACTGGGTTGTTGAAGTCTCCCTTAATTATTGTGTGGGGTTCGATGTGTGTTTTGAGCTTAAGTAAAGTTTCTTTTATGAATGTGAGTGCCCTTGTATTTGGGGCAAAGATGTTCAGAATTGAGACTTTCTCTTGGCAGATTTTCCTTTTGGTGCATATGAAGTGTCCTTCCTCATCTCGGTTGATAACTTTTGGTTGAAAGTATATTTTATTGAATATTAGTTTGGCAACTCCAGCTTGTTTCTTGGGACCATTTGCTTGGAACATTTTTTTTTACGAGACTTTTACTCTGAGATAGTGCTCATCTTTGTTATTGAGGTATATTTCTTGTATGCAGCAAATTGTTGGGTCCTGTTTGCATATCCAGTCTGTAATTTTATATCTTTTTAAAGGTGAGTTGAGTCCATTAGTACTGAGAGATATTAAAGACAGATGATTGTTAGCTCCTGTTATGCTTGTTTTTGTAGGTGCCATTATGTGGATGTGGTTCTCTTCTTTTGGCTTTGTTGTGAGATGATTAATATTTTGTCTTTTCTTTGGTGTAGGTACCCTCCTTGTGTTGGAATTTTCTTTCTAGAATCCTTTCTAGGGCTGGAATGGTAGATCGACATTGTTTGAATTTGTTTTTTATCTGTGAATATTTTTGTTTCTCCATCTATATTAATAGAGAGTTTTGCTGGGTATAGTAGCCTGGGGCATTTGTGTTCTTTTAGAGATTGCATGACCTCTGACCAGGCTCTTCTGGCTTTTAGTGTCTCTGTTGAGAAGTCTGGTGTAATTCTGATAGCGCTATCTTTGTATATTACTTGGCCCTCTTCTCTCACAGCTTTTAATATTCTTTCTTTGTAAGGGCATTGGTTGTTTAGATTATTATGTGCCAGGAGATTTTCTTTTCTTGTCCCATTTATTTGGTATTCTATAGGCTTGTTGTATCTTTATGACTATCTCTTTGGGTTAGAGAGGTTTTCTTCTATGATTTTGTTGAAGACATTTACAGGTCCTTTGAGCTAGAGATCTTCATTCTCCTTTATTCCAATTATTCTTAGATTTGGTCTTTTCATTGTGTCCTAAATTTTCTGGATGTTTTTGGTTAGTTTTTTTTTTTTATGTTTTGAGTTTTCCTTGACAGTTGTGTCAGTCTCTTCTATGGTATCTTTTACACCTGAAATTCTCTCTTCTATCTCTTGTATTCTGTTGGTGATGCTTACATCTGTAATTCATGACCTCTTTCCTAGGTTTTCCATTTCCAGGTTTGCCTCCATTTGTGTTTTCTTTATTATTTCTTCTTCTACTTTTAGGTCTCAGATTGCTTTATTCAATTCCTTTACCTGTTTGTGTTTTCCTATATATCTTTAAGGGATTTTGTTTGTTTGTTTGTTTCCACTTTAAGGGCTTCTACCTGTTTACCTGTGTTTTCAAGTATTTCTTTCAGTGAGTGATTTATATTCTCCTTAAAGGACTCTATTATCTCCATGAGATTGGATTTTAGGTCAGCTTCCTGATTTTCAGGCATGGTGGTGTATTTAGGGATTACTGTGGTGGGAGATGATGCCCATCTCTATTGGCTTCTGTAGCTTATGGTCTTGTGTTTGCATATTGCCATCTGGTTATTCCCTGGTGTTTGTTGGTCTGGGTGAATCTTTCTCTAGCCTGCCTCATTTATCCCTGGGTTGCTTCAGGTCTCCTGGTCAGCCTGTGGCCCTGGCTGTAGCAAACCTCCTCTGGGGCCTTCTGACTGTTGGGTCTTCAATAGGGCAGAAAAGCTGCTGATCTGTTGCTCTTGCTGCAGTAGATCTCCTGGGAGGCCTTCAGACTTTGTATCTTCAGAGGAGCAGTCAAGCTGTTGTCCTATGGGGTACTATTCCCCAGGGGGTCCTAAGGACTGTGGTTTCTGTTTCCATATGTGCAGCAGAACTCCAAGGAGGCTTTCAGTCTGTTGAGTCAGTTGCCCTGCATGCCAGGGAGCCCCCAGGCGATCTTCCAATTGTTTTGTCGGTTGCCTAGTGGCCTTGTGTGCTGAGGACCTCCTGGGATGCCTCAGGCTTTGGTGTCTTCATGGGAGTTGACTAGCTAGTAGTGTGCTGGCTGGAATGGGAGTGGAATTCATTGGGTGGGGGTATTGGGGGGTGATGGGTCCCAAGTCCACTGGGCTCCCAGTGGTAGCTGTGGGACTTTGGGAAGGTTCTTACCAGATGTCCCAAGTGCAGCAGATCTCCTGGAATTCCTTAGACTGTGGTGTCTTCAGGGGAACAATGGCAATCTCTTTTATATGATATGCTTTCTTCAAGATTTTCTCATTTATCTAGATTTGAATTTCTTTGAGTTTATTATATTTGGAGTTTAGTGAACTTCATGAACTTGTGCTTTAATTAAAATCATATTTGGAAGCTCTCTGAGAACTTCATTGTCATTTCAAATATTCTTTATGCACTTAGTTCTAGATATCACAGTATACAGATTGATGCAGTAGATGATGTATAGAAAGTCTTGGAACCACCCCACCCTTCTCCCATTATGCTACTCAGAATATATCAATTGACTTGTTTCCTTTTCAAGGATTATATTTTGATTACATGAATTCTTCACTTGATATCTAATGATATTTTCATTTTGATCATTGAAAATTTTAACTCTCAAGTTTCTTTCATTGTATGTATACAGTATGTGTATGTTTACATATATGTATGTAGGAGTGCATGTGTGCAAATGTTTGTAAAATGTGCATGCATGCTTATGAAAGCCCAAGGTTGATGTCAGGTGTTTTTATTTATTATTCTCCGCCTTTTTTACTGAGGTGGGGTCTTCCACTGAACTCAGAAGTCACTGTTTTGTCTACTCTGGGTAGCCTGATTTCTACATGCTGGGATTATGAGCAGCATGGGTTCTGGGAAGGAGAACTTCAGTCTTCATGCTTTTATACCAAGTACTTTACCCCCTGAACCATCTCTGTAGTTTTCTATATTTTCTATCTCTGACTCTTTCTAATTATTTTTGATATTTATTTATTTATTGAGACAGAATTCTTATACTTTAACTATGTGTATACATATTAGAGTTGGTTTTAATATCAACTTGCCACAAGTTAGAATCACCTGGGTAGGGAACCTCACCTGAACAACAGTCCCAATTGTTTTGATTAATGTGAGAAGGCCCACCCTCATTGTAGGCCACTGTCTCTTAGTAGCTCAGATAAAAAAGCAGAAGGAAGATGATCTCAACTCTTTCTCACTTAACCTTCCCTCTTGCTACTGATTTAATTTGCCTTGTTGTTGCAGCTGCTTCTAATGATGATAATTGCTTCACTGATAGAATCGGAAGCATAAGAGTGAGTATTGTGTCAGGATAAAAAAATGGAGGAGCCCTGATGAGTGCGTTTCTGGAATCTCTTGGCTAGGTAACATCAAACTAGGCAAAGAACTTTTGGGAAATCTCAAACTCATTTTTCCCACTCTTAGGGGTACAAGGTTGCTCTTTTCCAATGTTAGTTGTAAAGCTGGCAATAATTAGTTATAAAAGATCAGGTGAGATAAATAATGAATAGAAAAACTGCTGGTTTTGATAATATTTCATAATGCCTTTTGATAGTTAGCTGAGTATGATAGTACAGGCCTGTATTCCCACCACTCAGAAGGTAAAGACTAAGGGACCTATTCATCCAATTTCAGCCTGAGCTACAAATCAGGTTCTGGACTAGTCTGCAGTGATCCCCTGGTGGGAAAAATAAAATAAAATAAAAGGAAGCCCTGCACATAGTTAATACCAGGTATCTAAGAGTGCATTCTTATGGGCATGGGCTAATTGTATTTGCTGATGGAATTGTTTGATCATCTTCTGGATTATTCCTGTGTGATTAGAGTAACCAAAAGGATCCTTTACATTAAATGAGGGTGGCCAAAAAGCAGATGGGAAAATTATGGTTTGATGACTTAACATTTCACTGCTAACTGTAAAGAAGAGAAGGGGCCATGAACCAAGGCATGGGAGAGCCTGAAGAAACCTCTCCTAAGACATGCAAAGTTGGGTGAATAGGAAAGGTGGGAGATGCAGGGCAGGAGCAAGAAAAAAATAAAAGGTGGGAGTCAATATGGGAGGAATTAGGGAGGAATTAGGGGTGAATCTTATCAAAATGCATTGTTCTCATCGTATTTTGAAACACTGATTAAAAAATAAAAGAAAGAGTCTTTTATCCTAGCCATTCTGACTGGTGTGAGGTGGAATCTCAGAGTTGTTTTGATTTGCATTTCCCTGATAACTAGGGATGTTGAACATTTCTTTAAGTGTTTCTCAGCCATTTGGTGTTCATCAGTAGAGAATTCTTTGTTTAGCTCTATGCCCCATTTTTTGATAGGGTTATTTGGTTCTCTGGAGACTGACTTCTTGAGTTCTTTGTATACATTGGATATTAGCCCTCTATCAGATATAGGGTTGGTAAAGATCTTTTCCCAATTTGTTGGTTGCCGTTTTGTCCTATTGACAGTGTCTTTTGCCTTACAGAAGCTTTGCAACTTTATGAGGTCCCATTTGTCAATTCTTGATCTTATAGTAGAAGCTATTGGGGTTCTCTTCAGGAAATTTTCCCCTGTGCCTATTTGCTCGAGGTTCTTCCCCACTTTACTTTCTATTAGTTTCAATGTATCTGGTTTGATGTGGAGGTCCCTGATCCACTTGGACTTGAGCTTTGTACAAGGCGAAAGGAATGGGTCGATTTGCATTTTTCTACATGTTGACCTCCAGTTGAGCCAGCACCATCTGTTGAAAATGCTGTCTTTTTTCCACTGTATGGTTTTAGCTCCTTTGTCAAAGATCAAGTGACTATAGGTGTATGGGTTCATTTCTGGGTCTTCAATTCTGTTCCATTGATCTACCTGCCTGTCACTGTACCAATACCATGCAGTTTTTATCACGATTGCTCTGTAGTACAGCTTAAGGTCCGGGATTGTGATTCCACCAGAGGTTCCTTTATTGTTGAGAATAGTTTTGGCTATCCTGGGTCTTTTGTTATTCCAGATGAATTTGCAGATTGCTCTTTCTAAGTCTGTGAAGAATTGAGTTGGAATTTTGATGGGGATTGCATTGAATCTGTAGATTGCCTTCGGTAAGATGGCCATTTTTACTATATTAATCCTGCCAATCCATGAGCATGGGAGATCTTTCCATCTTCTGAGATCTTCTTCGAATTCCTTCTTCAGAGACTTGAAGTTCTTGTCAAATAGATCTTTTACTTGCTTAGTTAGAGTTACACCGCGGTATTTTATATTATTTGTAGCTATTGTGAAGGGTGTTGTTTCCTTAATTTCTTTCTCTGCCTGTTTATCCTTTGTGTAGAGGAAGGCCTCTGATTTGCTTGAGTTAATTTTATATCCGGCTACTTTGCTGAAGTTGTTTATCAAGTTTAGGAGCTCTCTGGTGGAATTTTTGGGGTCACTTAAGTATACTATCATATCGTCAGCAAATAGTGATAATTTGACTTCTTCCTTTCCAATTTGTATCCCTTTGATCTCCTTTTGTTGCCTAATTGCTCTGGCTAGAACTTCAAGTACAATATTGAATAGGTAGGGAGAGAGTGGGCAGCCTTGTCTAGTCCCTGATTTTAGTGGGATTGCTTCAAGTTTCTCTCCATTTAGTTTGATGTTGGCTACTGGTTTCCTGTATATTGCTTTTACTATGTTTAAGTATGTGCCTTGAATTCCTGATCTTTCCAAGACTTTAATCATGAAGGGATGTTGGATTTTGTCAAATGCTTTCTCAGCATCTAGTGAGATGATCATATGGTTTTTTTCTTTGAGTTTGTTTATGTAGTGAATTACGTTGATGGATTTCCGTATATTGAACCATCCCTGCATCCCTGGGATGAAGCCTACTTGTTCATGGTGAATGATCGTTTTGATGTGTTCTTTGATTCGGTTTGCAATGCTGGAGAGGCTGCGGAGAAATAGGAACACTCCTTCATTGCTGGTGGGATTGCAAACTGGTACAACCACTCTGGAAATCAGTGTGGCGATTCCTCTGGAAATTGGACGTAGTTTTACCAGAGGACCCAGCCATACCACTCCTGGGCATATACCCACAAGACGCTCCATCATGTAATAAGGACACATGCTCCACCATGTTCATAGCAGCCTTATTTATAATAGCCAGAAACTGGAAACAACCCAGATGTCCCTCAACAGAGGAATGGATACAGAAAGTGTGGTACATCTACACAATGGAGTACTACTCAGCTATTAAAAACAATGAATTTATAAAATTCTTAGGGAAATGGATGGATCTGGAGAGTATCATCCTGAGTGAGGTAACCCAATCACAAAAGATCACACATGGAATGCATTCTTTGATAAGTGGTTATTAGCCTAGAAATTGGGAATACAGGAAGAACGACCCACAAACCACAAGAAACTTTAGAAGAAGGAAGACTAAAAGGTGGACATTTCATTCCTTCTTAAAAAGGGGAATCAAACACCCACAGAAGGAGTGGCAGAGAGTAAATATGGAGCAGAGACTGAAGGAAGGACAAGCATATAGCTATCTCCTAAGAGATTCTGACAATACCTGACTAATACAGATGTAGAGGCTCACAGCCATTCATTGAACTGAGTACACGGTCCCCAATGAAGGAGTTAGAGAAAGGTTCTATGGAGCTGAAGGGTTTGCAGCCCCTTAGGACGAACAACAATTACTAACTAGTACCCTCAGAGCTCCCAGGGACCCAACCACCAATCAAGGACTATACAGGGTGGGATTGAGTGTACTGGCAGCAGGTATGTGGTGGAGGATTGCAAATTCGATCATCGATAGGAGTGAGGGACCTCGGCCTTGTGAGGGTTTTGTGCCCCAG
>JADRCD010105620.1:0-11730 GCA_019843815.1 Montemys delectorum | reverse complement strand
TTTTTTTTTTTTTTTTTTTTTTTTTTTTTTTTGGTGTTTTTGAGACAGGGTTTCTCTGTATAGCCCTGGCTGTCCTGGACTCACTCTGTAGACCAGGCTGGCCTCGAACTCAGAAATCCGCCTGCCTCTGCCTCCCAAGTGCTGGGATCAAAGGCGTGAGCCACCACGCCCGGCCTGACCAAGGCAAATCTTATAAAGATTTGATTTGGGGCTGGCTTACAGGTTCAGAAGTTCAGTCCATTATCATCAAGGTGGGAACATGGCAGTATCCAGGCAGGCATGGTATAGGAGGAGCTAAGAATTCTTCATCTTCATCTGAAGACTGCTAGTGGAAGACTGGTTTCCAGGCAGCTAGAATAAAGATTTTAAACCTCAAGCCCATAGTGCCACACCTACTCCAATAAGGCCTCACCTCCAAATAATGCTACCCCCAAGTTAGGCAAACTGAATCTACCACAGATAGATAGATAGATAGATAGATAGATAGATAGATACATACATACATACATACATACATACATAGATACATAGATACATAGATAGATAACCAAGACAGACAGAGAACTGATTCCCATCTGTCAAGGAAAATATACTCCTCTTAATTTTTTTTCTTTGCAACCACTGAAAAATTTAAAAATTATCCTTTGCCAAAAGATGGGATGTAGCCTCCAGGCCACAGTTGGGCCTGGGACCCAACATTCTTACCCATGGGTCTTCCCTTGATTCCTGGCTTTGCCTACCATCTTGCTGCCACATCTCAAGAGCCTCCACGAGACGCAGTTTCATGAATGCCACATCTCTTCACAAAACTAGAGAATGAAGGAAGGGCTGCTGTCTCTTCTCAAGGAAGGCACAAGGCTGAGGCCTGACTTCTTCCTCAGATGCGTGTGGGTGGGTGGTTACTTGGCTCTGCTTGCCTTATAAGTCAGCCTTTATCATATTGTTCTTGTTGCTGATATTCTTGAAACTGGGTTTTGCTTTGTACCTCAAGCTGGAATACAACTTCCTATCTGGTGCCTTGGTGTTCGTTTGCAGTGAAGAGACTTGGCTGTGGAAACTCTTACAAAGGAAAGCATTTAATTGGCACGTGCTTACAATTTCAGAGGTCTGGTCCTTTGGCACCATGGAGGTATGGGCAGATATGCTGCTGGAGAATGGCCTGCGAGTTCTACATCTGAATTGTCAGGCAGCAGGAAGAGAGACCCTGGGCCTGGCTTAAGCTTCTGAAACCTCAAATCCCACCCTCAGTGACACACTTGCTCCAACCAGGCCACATTTCCTAATAGTGCCACTCTTCATGAGCCTATGGGGATCACTTTTATCCAAACTACCACAGCTGGCTTTGGGCAGAAGGATGTGGCCTGAGTTTCATTCCTGGGGGGCACAAACTGACATCTGTGGGTTGGTAATTTCCTGGGATTTTGGCTTTCACGAATTCGCCCCCTGAGCATTTGCTGACTTGCTTCTGGTTTTCTGGTCACATGAGTTAAATCAGCCTTCATGGTGGAAGTCAAATTGGATGTGTACGTCCTATGCTCCCAGGAGGTATAAATGTGTGGTGACTTTCCCTGTGCTGATAAAGCACTATAAGACACGTATATATCCCTCCAGGCCAAGTACCCACTGGCCCTGATAGTCCTGGTCCTAGATACATATAAAAGAAGGAGTCAGGAAAAGACAAATAACCTGCCTTTCACAGGACTGACAGACCCTAAGTCAAGGCTGCGACCTCGCTTCCATCACTTTGTCCCAGTTTGCTTTCTGTTGCTGTGATAAAACATGGACCAAAACCAGCTTGGGAGAGGAAAGGGTTTGTTTGACTTGCAGGGTCCTGTCCATCATCCAGGAAGCTAAGGCAGGAACCTGGAGAAAGGAACTGAAGTAGAGGCCATGGAGGAACAATATTTTTTATGGTTTTGTCCCAGGCTCAAGTTTAACTTCTTTCCTTCCTTCCTTTTCTCCTTCCTTCCTTCCTTCCTTTTTTCCTTCCTTTCCTTCCTTCTTTCCTTCCCTTCCTTTCTGTCTTTCCTTCCTTCCTTCCTTTATTTTTTTTTCAGCTACCTTTCTTATACATTGCAGACTCAGCCTGTTTAGGGACAGTAACACCCACAGTGAACTGGGCCTCCTATAGCTATTAGTAATAATGAAAATGTCTCCACAAATAAGTCCACAGGAAAATCTGAGAAGACAGTTCATCAATTAAGGTTAGCTTTTCCTATGTGTATCAAATAGACAACCAAGATTTGGCATCCAAGACTTAGAACTCTGCTGGCCCAGGAGGGTGCACATGTCACTTCTGTAGCCCTGACGCCGGTCACTGTTGTCTACATTGCTCTTGGAGATACAATGATTATCTTTTCTGAGGTTTGCTATGAGAAGGTCGTTTCTTTTTGATGCTTTAAAAACAAGAAGTGCCATTGTCCCCCGTTTGTCAGGTCTACCTTGTGTGAGTCTCTACAATCCTGAATCTAGCAGGCCATTCCTTTAACATCAGCAGAGTAATACTACAGTGCGTAATCTGAATGTGGAAGAATGCCACAGATGCACTCCAAAGTAGTTCATGATGACCCCTCACCCCTATTAACTGCAAGGTTCTCCATGAGCTCTATAATACAAAGCCTGGCAGAGTGTTTAATGCTGATCCCAAAGATTATGGGGACACTCTGAGGTCCAGCCAAGAGGCCACAAGAATGTTGTTTTGTGATAAGGCTAGATCCATAAGCTGGCGGAAGGTTTTGCTAAAACCTTTAAGAGCCTTCTACTGGAGTGCCCGCTGCTTCTCAGAGAGCTAGCTAGAGGCTGAGGGTGCTTGGATCTCAGGAAGCTAGCCCGAGGTTTGGAGACTAGAGAAACTGAGGCCAAAAAGCAGCAGACAACAGACAATCCACTACGCCACCACAAAATATTCAGAATGTTAAAAAGAAAAGCAATAGGCCTAGGAGTCACTGTGTAATCCTTACCAGACATGAGTGGGAGGCAGACAGGCTAATGTCTTGAAAATCAACCTGTTAAGATTAGATTCTTACTCTTTTCAAGTGGGTTTTGAAATTTTAGGATTTTTGTTTGTTTGTTTGCTTGTTTGTTTTTGTTTTTCAAGACAGGGTTTCTCTGTGTAGCTCTGGCTGTCCTGAAACTCACTCTGTAGACCAGGCTGGCCTCGAACTCAGAAATCCTCTTGCCTCTGCCCACCAAGTGCTGGGATTAAAGGGATGCACCACTACTGCCCAGCAGAATTTTTTTTAAGGAAACAAATAATCCTATAGATATTTTTTCCCCAATCAGATGCCCATCTCTGAAATGAAGCATTTCCTCAGCTTACCTTTGGACTGGGGTCAACTCCCACATGGCCCCTCTCAAGTGCTACTGTGCAGGGTGTAAGTCCTTAACCACACAGGATGCTCACTGTGAAATGTGATGGAGGGAAAAATTAGCATTTCCAGTGAACTAGGAAGAATGCATCTGATTCAAAATGCATACTTAAAAAAAAGAAAAGGTGCACCCGAATTTATTCTACCAACTCCAGGGCCATTCTGCCCGTCAGACTGGAAATGCGTTTTTTGCAAAAGGACAAGTTTATTTATGTATGTGTGTGTGTGTGTGTGTGTGTGTGTGTGCGCGCGCGCGTTTGGTTTATTTTATTATTATTTTTTTTTTGGAAAGAAATATGAAGATCTAGGCAGAGGGAGGGAGAAAAGCACTGTGGAATTAATATAGCTTGGATTAATCAAAGCGCCTGCTTTTAAGCTGTATGCCCCCACAGAGGAGAGAATTAATGAGCACTTTATGCAATGAATATATTTTTTTTCTTTCATTATCTAGGTATTTCAGAGGAACGTGATTCTTCTGACTCGAATTCTCCAGGTACTTCTCTCTCACTTTGCATGTATAATTACAGCCTCAAGTTGTTTGGAGAGGAGTCTCGGGGTGGAAGAAAACTTCGGGGCCCCTACCCTCATGCAAATGAAGCAGGTCCTCACCATCCATTGCAATTCTCAACTGACTCCTTCTGAGCAAAGACAGACATTTTGGGATTATCCTCAGGCCTATCTCTCCAGGACTGGTTGGGGAAGGGGGTGCTTTAATAAGAACACAGATGCCCAGCCTCTTTCCAGGAGACTTAACTCAAACAGGTCTGGGGCAACACCTCAGAACCTGTATCTTTTCAAAATCTATCAAGCAGATATGCTAAACCACCATAGTTAACCCATGGAGCACATTACAGTGGTGACTCGTCAATCACAGCTGAACCTGATGTCTGTGTCTCATGCTCATTTGCAGAGTGAGACCCCTAAGCATTTGTAGGCACTGCAGAAAGGACCTGGTTTACCGCCCATCCCGGTCCAGTGGGTCCTGGTTATACGGGCTGTGTCATCTCTCTGGGGTCTTTGTTTTCCCCAACTGTTCCAGCTTCCAGGAAATGGGGAGAGAGACAGGGACTAGATGGATGGATTCCCCCAAACCCCAGGCTCCTGGTCTTATCCCTCCTCTGCAGCTTCGCACAACGGTAAAACAGGTGGTGGAAGCAGAAGATGAGCACATCCAAGAAGGCTGGAGCCATTGAAAGCTCTGGGCACAGATGCCTAGTTGGTGGAATGTCCCTGTCCATCAGCAGGCATTGGAAGAAGGGCCTGGCCATGTCCTCCACAGCAGTGGCTTCAGTCATCTTCTACCAGTCCCTCCTGAGCCACCTCCTTCACCAAGCTCCCTTTTAGACTGAAGTAGGGTCACATGATTGAGAAAAGCAGTGCCCTGGGCCTGCCTCCCTTTAATCTGGTGTCATATGGCAGCAGGGTCCAGCTTACATGACCGGTTCACACAAAGCCCCACTCAAGATTAAAGAAAAAAGGAAAGAGCTGGTTCAGGAAACAGGCTGAGATGGCTCCTTAGCCCACCCCTGCCCTACCCCCACTCTTTCCGAGCCCAGAAACTTCAAATTCAGGCAAATACTAGCAGCCCTCCTTCTGGCCACCTTCCCTTGGCCTCATTTCCATTAGCACAAGCAGTGCACCTTCCAAGGCCTGGGCTTGGGCAATTACACTCTCATCAGCCGCGTTCACCCGCAACCTTCATTAGACACTGGTGTATAAAATGGCCATCTCTGTACACAGAGCCAACTGGGCAGAACTGGCCTCTCAGACCTCCACCCACGCCTGCTTCCTCTGTGGGGGTGGCTGGCAACAGTTCCTTGTTCTCCCTGAGTGCTGAGGAAGTGATTCAGAGTGGGGCAGGGGCTTTGCACCCCCTGCAGACCCCTCTCTCTCAGCGCTCACCAGCCGTGTTCAGTGATTAGAGTAGACAATTGTTCTTTTCTTGGCTTGGAGGGGGCAGGGAGCAGTTGGATAACCAGAGCATCTTCAGTCCCATTGCAGGTCCTGTCTCTGGGACAGACGGCCCAGGGAGTCAGTATACCCTCTCCCAATGCTGCCTTCGTCCATTCACCCAGTACCACGCATCAAATGCCTAAGTGGTGGCAGTCGCTGGTTTAGAGGAGTAGTTGAGCAGGGACTTAGAGAAAGCCCTCATCTCAGTAGACCCCACCAGGTAAAAAACAGGACATGGGCAATATATAACTGTCTTTAACCGGCAGGAACCGAAATTTCTCTTGGTTAGACTTGATGCATTTGGTAATGGCAGACGATAAATCACAGCTGTTTAGCTACTTGTGAACATAAAAAATATAGAGAGGGACAGAGAGATAGATAGACAGAGAGAGACAGAGAGGACAGGAGTGCCTGCTAGAGATTCCTGGGCATGCTCGATAGAGGGTGTGGTGCATCCCAACCAGATCAACAAGGACAGGCAGGCTGGAGGCAAGCATCAGGCTGGCTGAGGGGGTAGGAGCTGAAATGAGAGGGTGGCATTTGACACCATCTCCCTGGGGGAGTACCCATCTACACCCAGGAGGCAAAGGTCTTGATGTTCCTGGAGACAAAGCCATTCCCTATGTGCAAACTGGGGCTAGAGTAAATGCCTAGACCATGAAAGCAGAGACTCACCTACCATAGGCCTCTTCCCAGCTTCTTTTGTCAATCTGCTCTCTCCTCTGAGAGCTGAGGTGTTAAAATGTCCTACGGTTTGGATATGCCCCGGTCTCTCTCTAAGGAGCGTGGATTCAGAGCTAGCATCTATGGCGGTGTGCTCTGTACTTCTCTGGATTCCCAGCTTGTTGCATCTGCACCCCTGGGCAACTGTGGTTACATCATCTTCCCATCATGCTTTGAAGGTGATCCTGCCTCTGGAATCAAATCTGGATTGGAGACCTGTCCCCAGTGGCCCCTGTCTTTGTGACTGTGGCTCTAAGTAGAGCCCTTTAAGAATGGTGGGGACAACAGTAACCCACCTTCTAAATCCCAGTTAGGTGACAGCATCCTTCATTCAGACCACATCAGATGGCTTGAGGTCCCTGCATTAGCCAACAGGCAGATGTAGGAGACTCCCTGGACCCAAGCCTACTTGCATCTATGAGCACAATAGTCAAGATTATCTTTAAATCTCAAAAGGCTGTCCCATTTCTGTCCTAGAAGGATCATGGACCAGCCAGAGCTGACTTTCCCAGTTCGTGGTCCACAGCTAAGATGGTTGTTGGGGAGAGGAGAGGACCAGGCCAGCTTTCCAGTAGAGGAAAATGAGCAAGCAGACAGACGTCTACCATAAAGGTCTCACAAGGGGACCAGCCCACAGTTACTTAAGAGCCTGTGTTAGGTAAAAGGAGTGGCTGGAAGACATCTCCTGGGTGACAGCCCACTTTGCAAATACTCAGCTGGAGTTCTCTTTGCCCCAGTTAGGAGCAGCTATTGTGCCTGCTCTGTGGGAAGCCTCTCATGTCCTGCTGGGTGTTTTAGAGGCCAGGAGCATTGAGGAACCCACAAAGCCGGTGGCATCACCTTCTCAAATGTTAACTGGTTCTCAGACCACAGCTCTTTAGGACTTTGTCCCCTAACCCATCTCTGATGGTCTCTCTGATATCCTCTAGAAAGGATCTTAGACCAGTGTGGATCTAGCCAAGCCCCTCGAGCTCATCAAGGCCTCCCTTCTCAGTTTTGGATGCACAGCACTTAAGGCGTAATTGGCATGACAGAATGGACAGTACATTCTAGAACGGAACACAAAATACACTTTAAAATGGAATAGCAACTGAAGGTCATCCCTGCTGTTCAGAGGTGGACAGAGAGAGCACAGAGCGTCTCGTACTTTGGGGAGGCTGTTTCCCCACATCTGATTTGCTGCCTGGCGAGTCACTGAGAGCTTACTGAAAATGCACATTATTTTCCTCTCTTCCCTTGATCATATTGATTCAGAGAGTCCAAAAGGACAGGACATTGAAAGGAATGTACATTTACTGGGAAAAATGGGGGTAGGAGGGTGAGGCCTGAATTTCAGCCATCGCAGACCTAGTTAATATTTCCTTCATCTTGTTCTGTTCTCTCTTTATTTAAATATGTGATTTGAAAAGGAAATTTGACACTACCATTTTCAATGGAAAAATCTGAGTCGTTTGCCACAAATAGGGAGTTCCCCATAGTAATAGTCTATAATGTGCTTATTAGCATAATAACCCTCCGGTTCCCTAAACCTACTTCATTTCTCATTAGGAAGCAAGGGGTTGAAGGAACAGGGGCTTTGGAATAAGTTTTGGTCTGTAACTAGAAGGTATTGATACCTTATTCTTTGGAAGACTCCCCCCACCCCAAACCATCACAGAACATTAGCAAAGCAAGGAATCCTTCCAAAACAATAGCAAAAAATGAAGCATTCTGGGAGCTGAAGCCGGGCCCAGGTTCCCTGGGAGACAAGGATGCTTGAGTCTGTGGCTCATCACTCATACCTAAGCTGTTTTCATAACAAATTAGTGCCGGGTGTTTTCAGTTAGCTTGTTTTGTTTTTAAGAAATTAAATTTTACACTTGGACTTTGTTTTGAGGATTTTACTTCTGGTTTAAAAAAATTAGCTCTCGAGGGGACACGGGAGAAGGTTCTGTCAGTTGGGTGCTTGGCATGAAGCATAGGGACCTGACTTCAGCCCCCATCCAGCACATAGACTGGGGAAGGATAAGATCCAGGTACAGGGATGGGTTCTTTAAGCATTGCTGGAATAGGAAGGGACAAGCAGATCCCTGAAGCTTGCTGGCCAGCCAGCCTATCCAAATCTGTGAGCTTCTAATTGAGTGAGAGAGACTCTTTTTGAAAACTTAAGGCAGATGGTAATGAAGACATTGCTCCCCAGCCTCCACATACATATGCACATGAGCCTACGTGCGCATGTGCACAATCCCCTTACACATCCATATCCACAGACCAATCTATGCAAAGGGAAGACATGGAGGTGTCCCCGTAGCCTCTTTGACTGCCCTTCTGTTTGGACACACAAAAGGCACACACAGTCTCTGCATATGTGTGCATACGGGTGCTTCCCTCCTTTCTTATCACAGGGCAGGCACTACAAACATTACTTTGTTCTTTGCTTCAACAATGCAAGAAAAGGGAGGGCTGCCGCCACTCCTGCATGAGTTTTGAGGTTCTTTTTTTCCCCTGGCCTGTGTCGTGACTCCGTTGTATGGAGGAGGGGCAGACGGGGTTGTTGAGCCAGCCGCCCTCGCGGATGGTTTTTTTAGCAGTCTTGTGATGAACAAGCCTGGGTACCCGTCGCCTGAGTTTCCATGGACAGTGGCAGAGTGAATCCCGAGCATTGCCAACAGCATAAGCTTTAGGAGGTCATTTAGTGCTGGTGTGAGCTGCCCCACCCCTATGGGCTGGGGGGCTGGGGCAAGGAAGTTGAGACAGGGAAACATAGACTCAGAAAATTTCCCTTTTTATTTTCCCCATGTCAAGAAAAATGCTTCTTCTGGCTTCAGCCTGTAGAAGGGGGAGAAAAAAGATAATTCAATTTGAGCTGCGTACCCCCTGACTGGGTTCTGTATGAATTATGGATTTTTAAAAAGACAGGAAGGGAGGTGAGATATTGAATTTCCCAAACTGGTTTTATCTTACTCAATTTAAAGTTCATCTTCTTGTTCCGATTTAGGCTCTGGCGTGAAAAGTGGCCCCGCAGCATCTCTCCTAGTCTTCTTGCAATTAGTTAGTGGGTGTTTGCAATCCCTGCAAACGAGGGATTTGTTTTCTTGTGTTCAGTGGCTCCTGTCTATGGTTCCCATCAGCCCTGTCAGTGTTTGCAGGAAAAAACAGAGTTCTAGACCTAGGCTTTGATGGGGCTAACAGGAAAACTACAGGGCTTCCCAGACCACCAAGGAACTCACATTTGGGTGTGGGGCTGTTTCCAAGGGGGCAGGCACAAATGGAAGATTTTTAAAGACAGAGAAACACAGGCAGTGACTCAGAAATGCAGCAAGCAGGATCCTGGCGAGGGGGACTGTCGTCTTTATGAAGTCTTTTTTTTTTTTTTTTTTTTTTTTTTTTTCCTAAAACACCAGGCAGGCTGGAGCCTCGGGGTCTGTACCAGCTGTGACCTTGGGTGCCCCCACAGGACATTTGCCCTTAAATCTGGAGACATTTTAGGTTTCTCACTACTTGCTGGGGTTGGTGGGGGTTGGGAGTGCTATTAGCGTCTAATGGGAAGCCAGGCCAAGGACACTGCTAAGCATTTCACTAGCCCAGCAATGGTCTCTACAATTAAGAATGATCTCACCTAAATGGTCAGTGACTCTCTGACATAGAAATCCAGCCTTAGCCCAACTCTAAGATAAAAATCAAAATTATGCAGGAACTGATAGCTGCCTTGGTGAAGTGGGAATATCTTCTCCACATATCCTAAGGGCTGGGAGGATGCTGGGTATGTCCTGAGTCCATCACTAGTCAGGTAGCTGGCACAAATGCTACAAAGCATACACACAATATCAGAGGGGAAATGCAATGGGGAGAGAGAGGAAAAGAGAGATGGGGAGAGGAGAGAGAGAGAGAGAGAGAGAGAGAGAGAGAGAGAGAGAGAGAGAGAGATCTTCTAACAATTTTTCTCCTCTGAGCTCAGAGAGCTTTCCCAGGACAATGTTACTTCATATTCCTATAATATAACCCGGAGAAGGATGGATGCTCACCTTCTCCATGCACACATTTTCTAGATAGCTGTTCCCGACATCGAGTTAGTGAGGGGCCTGGGTCAGAATCAATAAGTCCTGAAGCCCTTTTTTTATTTTGCAAAATGAAAACAGCTCTTTTTTTCTGATTATAAAAATGATACATGCACATTCTCCCTTAAAAAATTCAAATTGTACAGGAAACCATGAGAAAGAGACATGAAAAGAGTCCTCCTTACAGCAGGAGATAAACAAGGGGAGGCATCTTGGTACTTATCTTGCTAGCTCTTTCTGTGGCATGGACTTGTTTTTATTCTCCTGAAATGCCAGGTTGCCTGTGGGGGATGCAGGGGTGGTGGTCTGGCGAGTTGATGTGCCATGGCTGGGTAATTCTTTAGGGTGTTTGACCAGTTCTTTGCAAGATGTTGAACAGTCTCCTTAACTTCTGCCCCCAGGGAACCAGGAATATATCCAGGCCCAACTGTGACAACTAAAACCTGTCTCTAGATATTGTCATATGGTCTTGGGGAAGAACAAAATTACCCCGGAACCAGAAAAGGGTCGACGTTCCAAGTTATTGTTGTTGGGGTTTTTTGGTTGTTGTTGTTTTGTTTTTTCCTTTTCATTCTTTCTTTTATTGTTTTTTGTTTGTTTGTTTGTTTCCGAGACAGGGTTTCTCTGTATAGCCCTGGCTATCTTGGAACTCACTCTGTAGACAAGGCTGGCCTGGAACTCAGAAATCCGCCTGCCTCTGCCTCCCAAGTGCTGGGACTAAAGGCGTGCGCCACCACTGCCCAGCTTTTTTTTCCTTTTCTTCTTTTCAATTCTTTTAGACAGATCTCACAGTGTAGACTAGGCTAGCCTCAAACTCTGAATTCTGTCTGCATCTGCTTCCTAAGTGCTAGGATTAAGGGTGTGTGTGTGTGTGTGTGTGTGTGTGTGTGTGTGTGTGTGTGTGTAGTTGGGGCAAGAATGCTCCACCAAGCCCCAACTATCCTTTGCATTTCAATATGGAAGATTAGCCAAGAGTTTTAAGCACATTGTCTTTCCGCCTCAGTTTCCAGCCCTACAAAGGGAGAAGGTGCTTGATCAAAGAATGTCTGTACAATAGACAGCAGCTGAGTCTCAGGACACTTGGTGGGGGTGGCAGATGGGAGTGGGGCTGGGAAGGGAGGAGGAAGTCTTGGGTGCTCAGCCTCTCAGCCCAGGTCAGTGAGGAGTGCTGGGTTGTTTGAGGTTTGGTTTTAATTGAGTTCTCTTGGAAAACAGAAGTAAAGCAAGTCTGCTCCAATCCTGCAGGCTAACATTGGGGTGGAGATGGGGGTTGTTTGTTTGTTTTGTTTTGTTTTTAATTCCATGTAAACCTTCCTCTCTTTTGAGCTTCAGATATTTTAAAATGGGTGAAAAAAAAAAAAAAAAAAAAAAAAAAAGACAAATTCGTGAGACCTGTTGGAGAGCCGAAAAACAACAGGGGGGTGGGAGAGGTGAGTCACAGGCTGATTTTATTGGATTTGCACAAAGAAAACCAAGGTTTTCAACTGCTGCTGAAGAAAGAGGGGCCCTGGAAGCTTCTCTTTCTAGCTCCTTTCCCAGCCTGCCCCCATCTCCACATACCCCATGGCACCCAGATGCTTTCTGACCTAGCAGTCATGTTGAGTGTTGTTGTTGTTGGTGGTGCGTGTGAGTTTCCCATGAGAAAAAAA
>JADRCD010105619.1:0-16706 GCA_019843815.1 Montemys delectorum | reverse complement strand
CATCATCATCATCATCATCATCATCATCATCATCATCATCATCATCATCATCATCATCAGTAAAAGTACCAGTGAAATAGACTCACTCAATTCATTCCAAAACAAACTACAAATTATATGCATTGTCTGTTGTTTTGGACTCTACAAGAGACTATTCTCCAATGATGTGGATAATTACATTTATTTCTTAATTTCATTTGAATTTTAGAGCAAATAACTTACAGAGAGAATTTTATTGGGGAAAGAGCTTGGCATAGCAGGACATAAACTATTGACTTAGTTTCAAAATGCCAGTTGTTCCAAGGCTTAAAACTGCCTTTTGCAGCTAGGAACTATGAGAATCGTGCCTAGAAATCGGGATATACTGACTAACCCCATTCTGTCTCCCAGAAGGAGACACAATCTGCCAGCAAAACCATTGGTCTATCAAACTTCTATCTCGCTGTTTCAAATACATGGATTTGTTTTTAAAATAAGAGTTGAGTCGTACTAGAATTGTTAAAGTTCCATAAATAAGATGGGCATCCATCTCTTCTGAAACTTATGAGAATAAAAATCTCATCTCATGAAAGAGAAATTATACTTTTGGGGATCAGGCTACTGGGGAGCCTCGTCTGCCTAATTGGATGTCTTATCCATTCAGTTAGATTTCTCATAACTTGGGGCTCTGTTTTGCTCCTGTTCAAAGCTATGACATATTTCTGCTCACATTAGATGTTTTACACAAACTCAGACGAAATCGCTGAACCAAACATTGCCTATGTTTAAGATTTTTTTTTTTAATGATGTTCTTTGAGGAGGCAGCAGGCACCCTTTCAAAGCTTCCTTTTATTATCTAGGCCTCTTCTCATTATAAGTTTTTGTAACAGTTCGTTCATAGAAATAGATTTAAATACTGCTAGCTGAATGCTATTGAAGCATTCAACAGAAATCCTTTAAAAACTGAAGTTGTTGTGATGTTCATGGAACACAATGTCTGACTGTGTTTCGTGGAAACTCCTGTGGTAGAAGAAAAGGGACCTTAAAACTGTGTCTCTAACATGGCTGATTGCTGCTCAACTACCCCGTGCCAACTCCCCCAAGGAAGGATACCAATGGGCAATTCTATTAGGTGGTTCCCAGAGACAGATCCTCATTGGAATAAGAAGCAAACCTTGCTGAGTCTTACCTAGTGAAATAAAGTTATTGGTTTTGCAGCAAGGACAATGAGGGTATTTGTTTAAAAAGACAACTTGAGAAAATAGCAAAGACAACAGGAAATGATAAATGAGCCAGTCTCTGCTACAGTAATTACTTTAGTGTAGCAACAAATGACTACCTTTCTCAGGAATGCTATTTTCTATCAGAGAGTATACCTCTATCTGCTCTTCACTGTGTGCTTACGTTGTTCTTGCTACTGGAGAAAAACCTCTAAGAAGGAAGAGCCAGTAAATAAGTTGCCTGAGAAAATTTGTGTTTTGAAATGTTCATGCCATCCTTTGGGTTTTGTCTCAGTTTTGTTCTCCTTAAGAGTTTCATGCAACACAGAATGCATCGGTGGATTTGGGTGTGTATCACTTGCCTGTTTCCCTTCCGGTTGCTAAGAGAAGGTACTCTGACCAAAGAAACTTAAGGGAGAAAGAATTTACTTGAGGTCACAGTTCAAACAGCCTTTCATGATGAAGCAGTCAAGACAGCAGGAGCCTGAAGTAGTTAGTATTCACTCAGTCAGGAAACAGGACAAAGTGTATACTGTTGTCCAGTTTGCTTTCTCCACTCTATGGTACAGGATCCCTGCCACCTACCGAGGGTATGGTCTCTTTCACAATTAAGATGGGTCTGCCTATAGTACTCCAGCCATAAAATCCTCCACAGGTATGTCTTGTGGCCCATCTCCCAGTTAACTCTAGCTTATGTAAAATGACAATTAAACTAAAATTACACCTAGCTTGCATGAAGCCCTGGATTCAACACCCAGGGCAACAGAAAGTAGAGAGAGAAAAATCAAAAGTTCAAGGTTATCCATAGCTACAGGGGTTATTTGAAGCTAGCCTGGGCTCTATGAGACTCTTTTTTCAAAAGGATTTAAGTAATAAAGAAAATTAAAGGAAATCTTTCTGACACAGGCAGGTAAATAATAAAATCTACATCCTGCTGGATGTGGTAGCACATGCTGGTAGGATTTGCTGCAGGAGGTGGAGGCAGAATGATCACTAGTTCAAGACCAGCCTGCAAATGTTATTCTCTATGTAACTGCCTGGAATCTGCTGAGATGTTTTGCTTATGCGTAGCATACAACACTAGTTTTCAAAACACCTATATTTGAAAACTACTTTATTTTAAATACCTCATAATCTAGAAAAACCCTTGAAGAATTTTGCAAATGAGGATCCTGTATTCTCTGTCCTTTCACATAATGAGAATTTTTCTGCAGGGATTATTGACACATTTGAATGTGCATGCTGCTGATGTTACAGTGGCTCCAGAATTTGAATCAATTTCCGGAAAGTAGTGATTCTCTAAGTTGCATAGTAAAATTTGATATAGTTCTAGCAATATTTCTACTGAAGATTTTTTAATTGTGGATTGCCATTTTAGTGTATCAGAATATTACTTAAATAATATAAAAATTAAATGGCAAATCTGTTAATCATCAACTTCTCTTGATTGTATATCAAGTCTGAATTTATACTCCGGGTAATTCTGTTTCCTATTCATTGGCTTAAGTTTCATTCAGACTTCGCCTCCCAGAGCAGTGAAAGTTGTTTGGGGCAAAATGTTTGTATTGTGACAAAGAGATGAAAGCCACCACTATGTCAACATGCATGGAGTGTTTCACAAGTTGAGAGCAATGTTACTCGGCAGGCAATGAGAAAACAATGATTAGAGAATCTTAGTGTAATCACATGCCAAGTCAAGTTCTAAAACTGAAGGTGTTAAGTGCATGTTCCAGACAAGACAGAAGCCTTCACTCCCACATTTCAAGATACTGGATTTTATTGAGAGATTTTTAACAATTAAGAGAAACACATAAACCTCTCTAGCATTTTAAAAGAGAAATTTTAAATTCGTAGTTTGTTCCTTTCTCTTAGTGTCTTTGCTGCTTTTCTATTACTGGGATAAGGCACCATGACCAAAGCCATTTATAGAAGAGTTTATTTTGAGCTTACTGTTTCAGAGGGTGAGTCTGTGACCATCCTGGTGGGATGCCTGGTGGCAGAATAGTAGCCGAGAGCTCACATCTTAAGACATAACTAACTACAAGACAGAGAGAAGTAACTGTGACCAGCATGGGCTTTTGAAACCTCAAAGCCTGAGCCCAGCAACATACCTTCTCCAACAAAGCCACAAAAAAGGAAGTAGTAATCAGCCTAGTCACTAATGCTCACAAAATTACTTTCTACGTCTTTCCCAGCATATAAATGAGACTTTATCCTTTTTTTAAATGTCTTTAGAGAAATCAGTCTTCTAAGTTTTCTTGATAACCTAATCTTTGATTACAAAATGAATATACTTTTTCATTTAAAATATTGTCTGTGGACTATTGAATTGCAAGAGTGCCTTTGTTTGTTTAAAAGAAAACAAGAAGAAAAAGAAAACAAAACACACATTGGTAGCTTATTTCTATAGCCTATGTTACCATTACCTACCATAATATTTTCAGTAAATGGGCTGGCTACCTGGGGTTTAGCAGAATACATCTAGAGACTATTATTAGACTTTGGATTTAATTTTGAGCCCTGAAATAGCATAGTTCGTTCGCTGCTGCATGTGACATTTTAAAAACCTGAGCAAACAGTATTATTCTTAGGAAAGAAAAGCTCTTTCTCACTAGATTCAGCATTTAGAAACAATATTGAATTGATTTGAATCAGAAAATTGTCTCTGAGAACCTGAAATGAATATAAACATTAGGCAGATGATCTCACCTCTTGCTTCCTGCCTTAGTCCTGTTTTGTTCCCTTTGAGTGGTTCTTAATATTCATTCAAAGTGTGCATGTGTGCAGATGCATCCCAAAGCCACAGTGTACTCTTGCTCTTGTCAGAGCCCAAGCACACTGCACTCTGGACTGCAGGCGGTGCAAGCTCTTGTGCCCTGGGTGGAGCCCTTCAGTAAGGGGCCAGATCTGATCAGGCACTAGGCACAGCTGTTTCATGTGTCGAGATCCTGAGTATTTTTTACTACTTCTGTTTTTGCACCTAGCAAACAAACACGGTACTTTTAGATGTATAACACTCTCCTGTCTTACCCTTCAGGCAGGATTCTTACATTCCATGGAATGACAAAGGTTCACATCCCTTTTTGCCCTAGGTGGAAAACATAAAAGACTGAGATGCATCATTAATCATGCAGACTGTCTACTGCAACACTGCCAAGAAAATGATCATCCTCGCACCACCCATCAATATCCCTGACACCTGTCTAAGAGCTCAGGTCATGCATATCCGTCTGCCTTTAGAGAAGTGTCAATGTGCAAACATTGCTTCACTATTTTTAGGGTCACGTTAACATTATTCATCACCTACCTGTCAGTTCATCCAATTTGTCATGTTATGCGGACCTACGAGTGACTGTTATTGGCCATCTCCCCTTTACATTGTGGTTTTTGGAGCATGAGAGCAGAAGACGTTTGGAAATTGTCAGAAGAGTGGGAAACAATGGCCAGAGTTTCCCCAAGAAATTACTATGGCTCACATTTAGGAAAAAAAATGCAGACATTCGAGGTCCCTGTGGCCTTCCAAAATTTCTACTTCTGTCTGATTTCTCATTCAATGAATTGTATTTTTAATGAATTTTATTATAAAACTCACAGCATGATTCCAGGAGGTTAAATCACAGCTTACAAATGAAACAAACCTTCAGAAATTAGGGGGTCAAAGATTGCTGTTCCGATAAACAGCTGCCAATTCTGGATACTTAGAATCATACTATACACACCTTAAAATTTTAAGTACAAAGGTTGATAAAAATTCTGATACAGCATCAGGAGCTCAGGATGGTTTGTCTCAACTGTCACTCAGCGCAACAGCCCCAACTCCTAAAGCAGCTTAGCAAATACATTCTGATCTCTGAGCAGTGAAGGCATTTCACCATAGGTGGGAAAATTCCAGAACCAGGAATTAACACATCCGTGCTTCGAGACGCTGCCCTGCGGTGATGCTCAGGGGGACTGTGGTAGCTCTTGCCTTGGATGTTTAGCTCCATGGGTCTTAATTTTTTATCTGCAAAGTGTAGATGTCAAAAAAATCTCCAATATTTGTTTCAGGAGTCTGCCTTCCTACTGTTATGTAAATTTGTGGCACATATAAAGCCATGGAATGAAATGTTCTATCCTTAATAATTGTGACCTTCTCTGAGATGTTGGAATCATGAGAACAATCGGAACAGCCCTGTAGCTAGCTAGCCTGAGCTCACTAAAGAGATAAACTGAGCTAGCTAGCCTGAGCTCACCGAAGAGATAAGCTGAAAGGCTGGAAGAGCACCAGCTGTTTTGAGCCACTACCAAGTGGAATGAGTTTAACTGTGGCACCCATGAAGTAAGCTGCCTATTTTGTAGCTGTTGATGTCTAGGACTAGGAAGCAACAAATATAACAACAGGACCCAAGAGCTACAAAATCTGCTCATAAGAAAGATAAATGCCGAAAAGAAATTGTAACTTTGTTAGTTATTTGTGTTAATGAGAACATTAGAGAATGTCTTAAATAAGTTCTAACAATTGACTCCAGGCCTATGTGTGTCTACAATTTAGCTACACCTCTGGGCCCTCATTAGTGATGGTCTTATGAGAATTGGTCAGTTAATCATTAAGACTGAAAATATTTGTTTTGGCTTTATAAAAATAAGAATGTCCAGGAACGGATGGTGACTAAGCCCATTACCTTCAAACTCTGAACCTCATACAACACTAATAAATACTCATACACTAAATCACAATTATGCAGATGGTTCTCTGACAAATAAAAAATAAATCATTAAAGAGATAGAATAACAGGAATTCATATTTACTCTGCATTTACTTTACATCATGATCTGTAGACGGCATGCTGCCTTGCCCCCTCTGAATCTACCTTGAGAGTACACAATCCACGAAAGTGTCTTAGGAATGAGGAAGTACGGCTCAGACTGATGCAGCAGAGCTGAGGAGACCTGTGAAGTAACGTAACTGGCAATAAGAAGGGCCAAAATGTTGTCTTGCTTTTTGTTATGGTTTGGTTTGGGCTTGCGGTTTTGTCAGTGCCAGGTTCACCTGGCAGAGAAGAGAAAAGAGCATTGTGAAGGTGGGAGAGAGGGCCTGAAAGACAAGGAAGCTTTGATGAACTAGAGGGTTCTAGGACAGGCACAGGGTTTGCTTGTCTGCCTCTGTGACATGGCATGGAGAAGAGGGCGAAATCAAGCTAAGTGGAAACGGTGGTTTATAGGTCAGTCAAGCCTCCTTCTTTGTAATAAATGTGTAAATGCAGTCTTTGGTAGGGGGATATAATTTGAGCTCTTATTAAGTAATGTCATACTTTAGAAAAGAAAAAGGGAAACCAACCAGGCGTAGAGAAGAAAAGACCACAAGGCAAGGCAGATGAGGAAAGCCTGGTCGAATAAAGAAGATTGAATGTGTTGTTAATGACGGAGAAAAAAATATATTTTAGGTGAGCTTACGATATATATGTTCACCAGATTTGCTGTCTAGATATGAATGCCTCTATGTGGAGAAAATAATGAATCATGTCTGATGCATCAACACAGAGATGGACCTGAGGGTCTACAAGGAGAGGAAAGGAAAATGATGATGTGGTGACCCTCCACGGGAGACAGAGGCTGAAGCATTGAGAGAAGACAAAGCAAAGGTGGCCCCAGATAAATAAATAGGGACCTGTGGGTGGTAAAGATGAGTCCAGGAAGCTGATAGCAGCGGTGGGATCCTCAGCACCTCTTGTCATTGGCTTCTCCCCTGTGTCCTGTTTCATGTTTTTGTCTCTAGAATAAAATAAGTGCTCATTTCATTTTAAGTGTTATGCCTAAAAATATCCCTTTTTCTCTAAAGCTTACTTTTCTGTACAATTACGTCTGTAGCTTCCTATCGGCCCTGGCTGCTCTCTGTGTGTGGAACATGCTCTCCCCTTTCCCTTCACACTGTTACAGTGAGCCTGCTGAGACTTCCCAGTCGCCTGTACCTGCATTCCAGACATTCTGCAAATGGCATGCTTTGTTTTGTTTTGTTTTTCCCAGTCTCTTTAATGTGAACAGAATTTTGTTTGTACATTTGTGGTTTACCTTTTATTCCTTGTCTTCTTTAGTTATCATTGAAACTCCATGAAGACAGGAAAACCATCCCATTCCCTCTTATAAATGCAGCAACTGGAAAAATGCCTGATGCATGGTCAGCACCCTACAACTATCCCATCATCCCAGATGGTCATTGCTCTAGAAGCAGAACTGAGTGTGTTTGTAGAGAAGTCCTCATATAAAAGTAACGTCCTCTCATTTTCCTCTTAAGAAATTTTGCCTGTATTAATAAAATTTCAAAAATGTTTTATGCAAAGCTACACAAGCAGAAGGTGTATAAGTGTGTGTCATAGATTATAGATACATTTTTTTCCACTCCTCAAAAAAGAAAAAAAGCTAATGGATTTCAGTTTGGGAGTTAAATTTCTCATCTCTACTGGACATTTAAAAAACACTTTGAGGACAAACTTTTATAGGGAATTTAATTCCAAGCATTGCTTTGGAAGTAATAGGAAAGACTGTTTACTGAAAGGGGAAGAAAGAGACCTTCATATGCAAATGTCTGGCATTTGAAAATGTCATATAGCTACATCTACATATAAATAAGATGCTCTCTGAATTCCAGGGAAGGGAGACTTTGTATATAGCATTAGCCAATTTCTATATCAAAGTAAAGTGAACTAAGAAAGCAGCAATGAGTCAAGAAGTGGAAGAGAGAGCAAGTCTCCACTGCCGCTCACAGCAGCAGCACTCCAGGTCAAAGGCCAACCAGACAAAATCCAAGCCCTGATGAAATCAAGTCCTGCATGCTTGAAGGATAACCGAGGTCAGCCAGCTAAAAGAAAAGGTCTTGACAACTCCCTATCAAGTACTTGCTTTCCTTCCAAATACTAACATGAAAACCAAAGTCCTCTGAGATCTTTTACATAACCTCTAAGCTGGTAGTTGTTTTCCCTTACATGACGTTCTAACGGTTGAACCACAAACAAAACAAACAACAACAAAAACATATAAACAGACAAACAAAAAACTCAGTTTTCACATCTTTCCAATCTCACATGTGTTCCGCTGCCTTATTAAAAATATAGTGTTCCCCAATGACGGTGGAGTCACAGGGGGAAAAGATTAACCCTTTAATTTGCATTATTTTTACTGACCATTTATTTCATGGAATCCCTGTAGAACTTGTGCCGGGAAGAACTGACTGAAGACTATCAGCCGGAACCTGCACCAAAATTTAATTTTAGGTACTAAGATAAGTAGACCAAAGCCTATCCTGGCCCCTACAAAAGATGTTTATATGGGAGCTGGTGCTGAGAGTGCTAGCCTCAAGAATGATAGCTGAAGGGAAATTCTTGAGTTTTAGGGTGGAAATCTATTTTAGTAAGCTAAAGTTAGCAGCAATAGGGAAGAAAACAGAAAAATCCACTTGTCAAAGAAAACCAACAAATGAGGATTGTCTTTAAAAAAAAAAATGGATCAGTATAATTGCTACCTTCCTGTTGAATATAGAAAACTGTTTGGCAACTTATTAGTGTTCCTCTTTGAAGTAACCATTCGATAAAAAAGTTATTTTCATTGCTGAAAATATTTTAAATTTAGAATCAGAAAGTTGAAGAACCTCATTCATGGCCATCTTCAGTTGAAGAAACCGAGAATATGTATGGAGAGTGTTCGCTCTAGCCAGAGAGAAGTCTCATTGGCCCCTACCACTCCTGCCTGCGTCTGAGCAGAAAGAGTAACGGGAAAAGAGAGAAATGCACAGTGGATACATCTGAAAATACACAGTCCCTTGTGGCAGATATTAAAGGAGCCAAAGCAAGTCCCTAATGAGGATTAAAAATATCATATCAAAGAACATGTTTCAAAAACTAAAAAAGGAAAAAGAAGTAGAGAAAAATTTGTTGACTTTCTGCTAAAATGTGCTGACATGTGGGGATATTTATGTTTTCCTGAACATCTGGTGCATATTAGTATGTTTTTATTCACAATCCTCAATTATTAATAAAAAAGGAAAGCTGAATAATTAGGACACACTGCCACAATAAATGAATACCATGCATGTCTCTTCCCATTGCATAGAATCTCACCATACCATTAAAAAACATAAAGTTATTTTTAAGTAGAAGAATCAGTGTATTATCTTATTATAACAAATTTCCATCAGAATAGACCATATTGAGTCAGTAACACATGCATCTAAGAGCTTGGATTATATTTCAAGTCATGATCATCATTATTAATAATGGTCCACATTATACTTTTAGTATTGGCTAAAGTTTGAAGAACAACCTAAACTTGATATATACTTGCTTTGCCAAGATGGAATTCTATTTCTTTAATAAGACTTTATGGAGCAGAGATGATTTTATTAGATAGAAAGACACCATCACTTTTGGCTCCTTTGTAGCCTGTCAAATTGAAACTGTCTCTATCTACTTTATAAACTTTGGTTAACCTTCAGCTCCTATTAAGGATTGCATCAGATACTTGTGGCTATTATAAGAACCCACTACTGAATATAGCTAAGTCCTTCCCACCAATTGCAGGTAGCCAACAGTGACACATACTCAGAGAGTAGCTAAGGCTAGGACAAGTCTAGCAGTAGACGGCAGGTTGTCCATAAATGATCACAGAACTCTGTGCCCCACTTGGTAGCAGAGCCCTTTGATAGCTCTTCCTTCCGGGCACTCACACCACACAACCTGCCTTCACCTCTTTGTCTGTGTGCAGAGATAGAGCTAATTACCCTGAGCCATGCTTAATCTCCCATGAGTTCTTATAGATTTGTAAATTATTCTAACATCAGATAACCCTGCTTCTCTTCATTTGCCAAATTCTTGTTCCAGTTTGCATGTCATCTTTGCCCTGTTAATGAGGATGTGTAGAACAGACACTTTTACTTGCTGAATGCTTTACGCTATGCCAACATGTGCCAATGCACACCTACATCTAAAATCTCATTCATTTAAAACAGCTATAAGGGTCTGAGTATCTACTATGTGTCAGACATTGCTACAAATATTGCAAACATGAACTATGGATAATAACTTGCCTATAGTCACAATGCTGGGAGGAAAAGATGAGAAGGCCAAGCAAACTCCCCAAACATTTCCAGGAAGGTACTGCTATTCTAGAGGGTAGCATAAAGGATTTCATTGCAGCATTTTCATACATTTGCATCATAATTTTTTTCAATGACTCTGTTCATATACTGCCTTCCCCGTCCCCATGCTCATCATGTCTTGTTCCCCTCCTCCCTTTCTTTTTTCTTTTTTTTTTTTTCTTTTTTCTGTTTTTTTTTTGAGACAGGGTTTCTCTGTACAGCCCTGGCCGTCCTGGAACTCATTCTGTAGACCAGGCTGGCCTCCAACTCAGAAATCCACCTGCCTCTGCCTCCCAAGTGCTGAGATTAAAGGCGTGCGCCACCATGCCCGGCGATCCCTCTCCCTTTCTATTTTCATACCGCATGTATTGCATTACCCACTATAGAGCTTCCTGCTACCTGCCCAGTAGCTCTTTGGATCTGCGAATGAAACACACACACACATTACCTTATTTTGAACTTCCTTTGCTACTCAAGGGTTTGGCAGTTCTAAGCCTCCCTTGGCTAGTGTGCTTTCCCCTCCAGTACTCCTGACTCAACACCTTCTAAATCTACTGTTAACTTTGCTGCTCTGTTACCTTCTGTGAAGTCCATTGTTCTTTTCTACCCAAGATGCTTCTGGGCAGCCCTTCCTGGGGTAGCTTCCCTTTCCTCCTTCATTTCAGATGATCTTCCCTCTGCAGCTCTAAATCTGATCCATTTCTCTCTCTCCCCAAGTCATGGCGATTATCCTTCTCCTCCTCTCTGCATCCTAGCCTGTGCAACTCTCAGGGTCCTGCCCCATCTCTCTTTGTCCAATCATTGGCTTCTGGCATCTTTCTTGATTGATCAAAAACCAATTGGGTACAAGAACATTTAGTGTTTGGACACACAGATTCCCTATTAAATCGAAGCATTAGAACCAATCTCAAACAACCCACTCTTTCTCCTACTCCACTAAGACTTATCAACCTATGCCTTCTTTCTCATGACCCTCATTTCTAGTTTGCTCCTTTTCCCCACATCATAAACTCATATTTATGCATACATGTACATAAATATAATTTTAAATCTTGATTCCATGTATAAGAGAAGCCGTATATTATTGGTTTATTACACTTAACATAGTGACTTCTAGTTCTATCCATTTTATTTTTGCACATGTCAGTTGTCTTTTTTGATTGTGTGAAATTTCATTGTTCGTATAGAACACTACATCTGTTGATAGATATCTCTGTAGTCTTTTTCCTGATGTTGATAATCTTGCAATAGGTTTTTTAACATTCATAAACTGAGGTCCTCTGCTCCTCACCTTCACCTCAGAACCTCAGCAGGTTCGATGACCAATATGGGCTTCCTGCTTTGATTCTAGAGACAAAATAGCTATAAAGGTATTCATGAATTTCCTCATGTCCTATTACAAGTAAAGAGGGACACATGAACTCAGATTATGAGATGATAATTTCATTCACAAGAAAAAGTTCTCTCAGTGTTGCAAAAAATGACTGTCTATTAGCATACTGCCCTACTCACAAAATGTATTATTGCATATTAAGAGACTACAGAAAACATTCCTTATGTGTAAATTTTCTTAGCTAGTACTATAAAATACTTAGAGAGTTAAATAAAAGATTGTACATAAGGCTCTTCCAACTCAAACTATGCTCTTGATTTCTTTGGAACACTATAGCCTAAAAGATGATGAAGGGCTTTCATGGGTCCAGCTTGATGTGGTAGAAAGTCATGTGGTATATGAGACTCCATACAGCTGTTCCTGTGCTAGGCAAACCTTGTCTTCTTTGTATAATACTAATTATCTCTGTCCAGTGGATGAGACATTGTTACAAACTGCAGACAATGGGCTCTACATCAGTATTATTAGCCTAACAGTGATCTGGAAATTCAAAACATGGCAGAAATTCTAACTTTCCAAAGCCAGTGGCCACACTTGGACTTTCCAAGTATTACATCTATTTCTTCTCTCTCACAATCCCCCTTTCTCACTCCTCCCCTTGTTCTCCATCTCCCACTTGACACATCAGAAGAAGAAACTCTGTGCAAGGCTGTGAGGGTAACAGGCAAAGATCCGAATTTTTAAAAATTGAGGGACAATATGTGTTTTTTTTTAATTATAAGAGATTCTTAATGAATAATGAAAATCTCTGGATCTACTAAATCTAAACAAATAAATAAGAGTAAAAAACTTAAAAATCAAAGAGTTCACCATTACTTTTCAGACCAACAAAAATTACTTGAAACTCATTTTTCAGTTAATATATATGTTTCAAGGTAAAAGCAGGTTTATTATAGAAATCTATGAGGTTTCTGATTTCCTTTTCTGATGAATCTCTTTCTAGTTTTTTTTATATTTTTCACATACTATTTGTATACATATTCATTTCTGTACATATATGTGGATGTGTATATGTGTTTGGATGTAGTGTTTATAGGTATTTATGTGTGTATGCATATGTATATGGGTATATGTGTATATGTGTATCTTTATATATGTTTATGTGTGTATACATGTATATTTGAGTGCATATGTGATGTATGTATGTGTATATGTGTGTGCATACTGATAGGTAAGCATACCTGTGTACTTGTGTGCTAGAATTGGGATCCAACTTGATGTGCCATCAAATTTTATATTTTTTTTAATAGTTGGATAACATTTTATCCTTCTGTTACACTGCAATTTAGTATTGTTATTAAATGTTAGATAATTTTACTTTTAAGTGATGTATTTAATGTTAGTAATAACTCTTCCTAGTTTTGAGGCTTTTAATTCACAGATTTTGAAAGTGTATAGCATATTCTGTCCTAATGATGACATCTTAAGTGCCTGTACCTTCTCTACTAAACACTGAGCAGATAAAGTCTGCTGTGGCTTTCTAACAGCCATAGTTCTTCCTTGACAAGTGTAAAAGTTGATCACGGTGAGCCTGCCACTTCAGTTCCCTAGAAGCAGGTCTCAGTTGTGGCCTGAGGTAAAGCCTCTGAGAACCCAGTGTGAGAGGCAGGGTAGGGAGAAGGAAGGGGAAGCTAAGCATTGTCTACATAGTCTAAAATAAACAAATTCTAAAAGTACATATAGTGAAATATATATATAATGTTTTGGCAGTTTTCTTTAGGCTATAAAATTTGAGTTCTTTCTTTTGTTCACTTACTATCTATGTTTTTTACTATTGTCACCTCAATGTGAATTGCTTTTATAATGAAAAATATCCAATATGCTTTATTTTTAAGAAAAAAATATAGAACTAAGCAATTTGGCTCTCTCAGGAAACCAAATTCTTCATATTGAATGGTACAGTTTCTATTAGCCAGTGAAACACCTATGGTTATGACTCTAGCTGCAGATTCAAGTGGAATAGTAGGGCAATCGCGGGGATCTCTCCAGGCAAAGAAATACTTCTGTCTCAATTATCTGAACCTTCAGACAAAATTGTTTTCTGGGCTGAAATTATCCACATGACTGCTTCTTTCATTTTTTCCCCTAACTCTGCATGCTCAACTCTAAGACAATCCATTACTGTTGATACTTTAAGAGAAAACCCCAGATTAAACTGAAAAAAACACAGAAAAGATGGATGTGGGGGCTGATAACTCTCTTGACAATCTTGCATCTGAATCTCCTTTAAAGTGGAGTTTGAGAGTTACACACACATGGCATGTGCAGCTATTTACGGTTTTTAACATGCATGGCAGTAGGAGCTAACTCCCTATGTCTACCACCTCCCTCCAACTTATCGAAGGTGTGAAAGGTGTGTACATATGTGAGAGTTGTGTGTGCATCTGTGTGTGTGTGTGTGTGCGTGTGTGTGTGTGTGTATGTGTAGTTCATAGAGTAACATGTGTATATTTATGTGTATATTTATATGTGTGAAAATATTTATGTTTTATGTGCATACATTAACTATCATGTGCAGTAATGCAGTCTTTGTATAAGAATGACACTTTAAAAGCATTAAATTACTATAAAATAACAGTATTACTTAATAGTCTTTTGACCTGTGTTAATAATACATGACCTGTGTTATATTGCACAAGCTGAAGGAATTCAACAGATCTAGTCTCTTTAAAGAATCTCATTTTTCTTTTACTAAGTTTTACAAAAACACAGAGAAATGCTTTGCTTAAAAACATTCTTCAGTGATATTTCTTCATAGTCTCAATTCTCATCATTACATGTTTCTGACCATGCCTTTTAAACTTGCTTCTCCAAATGTCCTACAGATAATTACCAATGCCCTTTCTCCTATTTCATATATCATATATCTCCAGGTGATTACTTTAATATTAATTAGTATTAGATATTTCAGCCCCTAATATTTTTCTACTAAAAAAATAAATTCTTTCTAGTTTTTTGCAATTCTATTGCATATGTACTGAACCATAACCATAAAATTATCAGTGTTTTCTCGAGAGATTTTGAGATATTTGTATTGAAGTTAAAATATTTCTCCTCAAAGTCTCCATGATACAAAATGGAATTAGTTAGCTATTTAAGGCAAATTTTCATGAATTTTCATTTGTTTCCCTATTTTTTTTTATTTTGAGATAGGGTCTTTGTGGTGTTTTGAGTGAAGACAAAAAAAAAAAAAAAAAAAAAAAAAAAAAAAGAGCCCTCATAGGGTCATATGTTTGAATGTTTGGTCCCTAGTTGGTGGGGCTGCTTGGGAAGGATGTATGGCCTTGTTGGAGGAGGTATGTCATTGAGGGCCAGCTCAGAAGTTTTGAAAGCCCATGCCATTCCAGGTAGCTCTCTCCCTGCCTCCTACCTGTGGGTCAGAAGTGAGTTCACAGCTACTGCTCAAGTGCCATGCTTACCTGCTGCCATGTGCCCCTCCTCAATGCTGTGATCCACTGGATCTGTGAGCCCTAAATTAAGTGCTTCCTTTTATATAAGTTACCTTGATCATGGCATTTTGTCACAGCAATAGAACAGTAACCAGGGCGGTCTCCCTCTCTGGCGTGTACTGGTCTCAGACTAATGACCCCCCTGCCTTAATATACAAAGCACTGGAATCCTAAGTGTCACCACCTCCTAATGTTGTTTCTTTCACTTACAACACAGGAATGGGCCATGCACAATCTTCACCTAAGGTATATTCATAATATAACCATTTTTCTCCCTTCCTACTCATGTCCAAGATGTAGAAAGTATCGATCACCTAAGCTGTAATTCTGATATTCTGTTTGTCTGCTCTTCCCTCTGAGTCCCCTCATTGATCCATTTTCCATGCTGGTGAGAGATGCTAGATACGTCCCCACTGGCCTTGAAATCCAAACAATGTCGTTCCTCCTGATATCTGCTCAGAGAGGATCTTGGCCGACCTCTTCATCCTCCTTTTGTATCCATCTTCGTTCTCTGTCTCTCTCTCTCTCCTCCTTCACTTGACTTTCTGTGCTCTGACAGCACCTTGTTTCTTTGCTCCACTTTCTCTATCAGGGGCACTCCCTGGACTTTTTAGCTGGCCAGCTCTTCACAGCTGTTCCTTACTACACCTTACCACACCTGTCAGAAGTAGGTTTCTAGGCCCACTGTTAAGTATCTGAACATCCTGGACTTCTGTAACATTTCAACCTGGCATGTTGAGTTTGGGGGTTTGTTTGTTTGTTTTATTCATTTATTTACTTTCTCTGTTGTCTATCTCACTGTCTAATGTGTATGCACTTCAGGAAAGAAACTTTTTGTCACTTACCACTCATACCTTATGTTTGTAACATTACCTACATAGAAGGAAGTAAACCAACATTTTAAGAGAATTGAGTGAATGAATTATATCAGTCAGGGTGAAGTTGTAAATTAAGACACTTCATTTCTCACTTCTCTAAGATCCAAAAAGTTAAACGGTCAAATACTAAGAGCCAAAAGTCATATGTTGATATTAACAACATCAATTAAAGCATAAGTAGGAGGCTTTTAATTATTTCATCTTGTGTTTCTATTCCTAAATAAATGGTTGTCTGGAAGCTGCAACTGTAATGTCAGCTTTTTTTATTTCAATAGACCAAATGTATATTTGACTCTACAAATTCAAATTGTCCATGTTTTATAACCTCCATTGATTCCTTGAGTGGCTTACCATGTATTAGAAGAATGTAAATTATATCCTGAGTATGGGATAGACCTATGAAAAGGTAAACTAGCATTGAGATCACAAAGTAGCTTTTAGTGATAACTTATTTCAAGCTCTAAATGGTATCTAAGTAGAAAGAACTTGTGCAGAAGTATACAACACCCTTAACTATTTCTAGAGTTAGCCATCTGGAGTCATCATTGGCTATAAAAGTCAGAAACAAACCAATTGCTCAAAACTAGAAACTAAAGGAGTCCCTGGCTATTTAAAATACTTGGTGATTGTCTATAATTTATTGGATGTATATATATATATATATATATATATATATATATA